>LOJH01028253.1:0-17798 GCA_001685095.1 Ellobius talpinus
TAGAAAATTATTAGAGTGGTCATTGTTGTTACTATTATCAAAGGTTAATTTTATCCATGCTTTCCAGTACATCACAGTAATTATTCCACTGCCTGGCTGAGATGCCATGTTCCCATTCTTCCACATGAGAAACTGCCTGTTACATGTCCAGCACAGTCAGCAATAGTGAGAGTGGTCTCTGCATTGTACTTTGTACCAGAATCACTGAAGGAAAAAGCAGGAATGTGCGCCTGTTCTGTCAATAACTGCATGTCTTTCTCTAAAAAGATATCTTTGGTCAAAAAAAAAAAAAGTAAATCAGTACACATTTAGGAAAAATTCTGAATAATTATTTCTGATGACTCCTGCCTTTTATTGAAATTAAATATTTACCATTTTAACTTCTTTTAAAATCTTTTAGACTCTGCAATTTGAGCTAATTTTGTGTTCATTCTTAATTATTTCAACAATTGTACTGCCTTCTGTAACTGCAGTGTCCTGACTTTAACATATTTAGGATGCCTATTAATTTTCAAAGGCTTAATATTGCTTTTAATGAAAACCTTTTCTTATTTGAAATTTTTATTCATTTTATTTTATATGTACAGGTGTTTTGTCTGCACACACATATACATACACACGTGTGTGTGTGTGTGTGTGTGTGTGTGTGTGTGTGTACCTTGAAAATGTCTGATACCTTTGGAGGCTAGATGAGGATTTGAATTCCCCAGAATTGGAGTTGTCGATGGTTGTGAGCCACCATGTGGCTACTGGGAAGTAACTTATGTCCTTTGTAAGAGCAAGAAGTGCCCTTAACCACTGATTCAACTGTCCAGCCTGTCAAACCTTTCTTGACTTCTCTGAACATGTACATTTGCAAAAGACAGGCAGAAGTAAACAGAGAGGAGAGAAAGACAAAAGAGAAGAAACACCAACAGCCAACATAACACGACAGTGGAAGACAGGTAGAAGCAGGCAGAGAGGAGAGAAAAATGACAGAGAAGGAATGCCAACAGTCGACATAGCATGACAGTGAGTTTAATCTTGACCCTCGCCTCTGCGGCAGTGTGGCTCTGCCAACACACTGTTCTCATGTAGAAATTACAGAATGAGGGTGAATATTGTTTGGGGTTTTGTGCTTGCAAGTTCATTTTTACAGAAATGTCTAGTGTTAGGTTTTCCTTATTTCACAAATTATGTTTGTGTGTGTGTGTGTTTAAGAGGTTTACAACTCAGCCTCATTTACAGTCTACAGAACATTTAGATTACTCCTTTCAAAACAGATATGATGGTGGATGTTAGGTCAATAATGATGACAACGAGTAAAACTAATCTCTAACTTGTTCACTTTTTAGGGCAAAATACAGACAAATACTTCAGTTCCCATGCTACAGTCAAGACTTTGGACATTCGGAAATGAATGCAGCATGCTGCCAATGATTACAGTGTGAGGAAAACAAAAAAGACAATCTCTTTAGCTTAGTTTCTTAAATAGTCAACTGACTATTTAAAGTGAATATGACATCGAGCTTTGAGCTTTCCAATGGATCTTCAAGTAAAATGGAAAACAATGTCAGAAGGTACAAAATAGGAAAGCAAAAAGCTGATGATCAAAACTTGAAGAAAACCAGAAAGTCTGATTTTTACCAACCTTAGTGAAAACTGTGAAGTTAAACAGTGTTAGTACTACATCCTGCCAAGCGATTAAGAATAAATTAATAGCAATTTAAAGACCTTTTAACTAGAGAAAATATAACTTAACACATAAAAATTAACAATGAGCAATTAGAAATGAGCTCATGACATTCTGGTTCACAACTGCTTGAAGTAAATATGACTTCAGAAACACATTGCAGTATGTACAATACCCATGCTTTCGAAGTTTCCAGAATTTTACTAAAGATAAAGATTTAATTCCAATAGATTAGCAGGCACAAAGTATTTAATGCTACAATTTCTCTAAACTGATGTGTGTCTTCACTGGAGCCCTACTTAAACATTCCTGTGGATTTAGTTTTGTATGTATCATCCTTATGTTACTGTATTCATAAGAATACTTATTATAGTCAATATAGCCAAACAAGTCATGGGGCAAAAGCATACTCAGAAGTAGACTCACACATGTAGAGTTTGAACATTTGAACAATGATGCTAAAGCAGTTACAGTCAGTATGCTTTCTCAATAATCTGTAATATAAAATCTGGACTTGTAAATTGCTAAAATTACAAAGGTGAGACTCATAGATGAAGCCTTGTACACATCAAAAGAACAGATAACAACACCAAGAACCACGCTACAGGTTGAGATATTCACAGTCCATGTATGGCATAGGATTGATAGCTGGACTATGTATAACATCCTGACTACTGGTTGGTAAGAGAATGTACTCCAAAGAAAGAAGTCACACTGCAGATTTAAAGTGACTGAGAGCACAGGAAAAATGCTTATTTTTAATGATGAGGGTAGTGTAAACTAAGACACAGTGACATGCTGTGGATCAGTACTGAATGAGGGAGGTCCAGAAGATTCATGTGCAAGACAGGCAATAGGTGGGAAAATAGGACCATGGAAACACTCATAGATGCAAAAGAGTGCAACCATTCATCAAACGACTCGGGAAGTTCCTTGTGAAATTATCACAAATCCCAAGAATTAATCTAAAAAATAGTGTAGTTAGGAATGAATCCTCTGTGGAAGCACTGTGTACCTCCATGTATAGGAAACTCTGCAAAACACTATTCCTTGTTGTCAGAAGAGTTCAAATGTCTACACAGATATGAGGGGATCTGAAAGCATTGAGTATGATGTATAGTCTGCCCATCATAGTACCAGAAGTGGTACAAACTGTTATGACAGTTGTTTCCAGTGAGGGCCAACCTACTGGTGCCATTAAGAATAAAGAAAATTCTGAATGGTTGGGTAATACCTGCAGGAGGCAGACAGACACAGTAGGGCATCTTGCAGTTGCATCACAGTCTAAACTCAAGAAATAATGTCACATACCCTTCATAACTTTCTAACAAATATCATTGAACCTCTAAATACTGCAAAAAGAAAACCTTGTATTAGAAACTCAGTTTTCTCTGTGTAAGCATACAGTAAGTTTTACAGTATTGTCCTTGTTTTCTATTGCTATTATAAAACACTGACCAAAATCATCTTGGGGAAGAAAGGGTTTATTTTTTTTTCTACCAGATTCCATCATTGGAGGAAATCCGGGCAGGAACTTGAAGATTAGAGCTCTGGCAGAGACCATAAAGGAAAAGCACTTACTGATCTTCCTGACTTGTTTCCGTGTTTTCATCAGTTTGCTCCTTATACTATCCAGAAACACTTCCCTGGAGGTGACACTACCTATAGACTACTGGGTTCTTCTGCATCAATCATTAATCAAGAAATGTTTCCACAGACTTGCCTAAAGGAGATCTGATGGAGGCTATTCCTCAGTTGAGATTCCTTCTTCCTAGATGACTCTGGTTTATGTCAAGGCAATAACATCTAACCAATCATTTCACATTATCTCTTTTCTTTTTAAAACCTTTCTCTCTCTCACACACACATACACACATATACATATGTGTGGTACATACATTTATGTATTGAGGGCGGACACTCACATGCTATGGCACTGGTATAGTTAGAGGAAAAATGTAGGAATTGGTTCTCTCCTTTCACCATGAGATATCAATACCCTGAAATCTCAATATGATAGTCTGGTTTGGCATCAGGTACATTTACTGGCTGACCATTCCATTATTTCCTGAAGCATTCATTTTCCCTGGATGTCTTCAGAACTCTGCAAGCTGTTGGCTGCCATCTTGAACATGTCACAACAGACAATGCATGTGGCAGTCCTTGTACATGAGTGGCTGGCTCAGCTGGTTTTGTCAGATATCACTGCAGCAAGTTCTAAAGTAATTACTCAAAAGAGAAAGGTCCTGACAGCAGCTTCTTTCTGAGAGACGTTTCCCTGGGCTGTAGCATGGCTTGAACTCAGTGTTTGTATACACGTATGTATTCAGATTTACATTCCGTCATTTCATATTTCCAATGTTATAAGTATTTAAAATATGCAAACAATTACATTTCAGGATAGAAAGAGAATCTGCTCACATATTTTAATCAAAGGTTGACAGAGACCTGCTAGTAGCTGAGACCATATTCTGAAAGAAGTTTCAAAGTAGTTTAGCTCCTAACACATCAGCCTTGACCCTGAGAAGCAGGAAAGCACTCCTGCAGGAACTGAACTTGGGTTCTTGGGAATAAGTGTATGTATGTATGTATGTATGTATGTATGTATGTATGTATGTATGTGCTCTTAACTGCTAATCCATTGCTCCTGTCCATGGAGCATGAGTCTTTCAGGAGGAAGGCAAAACATGGAGGAACTTGATGAACTTGGTCCAAACTACGTGCCCTGACAGAAGTGCATTAAATTTGCTTTCCTCCTTCTATGGCATCACAGAATATTCTGACATTCAAACCTTGTCTAACCATCTAGTCTCATCTACAGCTGTTGTTCGCTTTAAACTCTACTTTTGCTGGAGCCCTACATATGTTCATTGTTGTGAAGTACTGTTTTCCTACTTAATATTATCTGTTAAAACACCATTTCATAAATTACCGCTTCAATCAGACAACCTTTTGATATTCTCTCAAAGTTTCCTTTAACAAACTTCCTAATGAGAATTACTGCAAATAATTTTTAATAGACTTAAAGGCAGTCTTAAAAGTAACTCCACTTATTTACCATGAAGAACCTAATTATCTCTTTTCTTCATTCTCTCTCTCTCTCTCTCTCTCTCATTTTTCAAGACAGGATTTCTCTGTGTATCCCTGGATGTCTTGAAACATGCTTGGTAGACCAGGGTGACCTCAAACTCACAAAGATCTGCCTGCCTCTGCCTTCTGAGTGCTGGGATTAAAGGTGTTCACCACCACTGCCTGGCCTGAGTCTACCTGTTTCTTACCTTCCTGTATCCTATTAGAAACTAGAAAACCTAACCACCATGGGTCCAAAGGAATAGGCCTAATGCTTCATAGCTAATGTAAAACCATGAGCGAAGATAAACCTTTTCTTATCAAAGTTGATTTTTCTTAGGCGTTTTGTCTCAATGATACACACCCAACACAAAGGTCTAGAAGATAAAGCCAAACAAAACCAAACCCAAACTAAAACAATAGCAAAACACCCACCAAACCAAAACAACAACAACGAAAACCTAGGAAAAGTGAAGAAAAGAGACGATGGCATGGTGTGTGAACTGCTGAAGGATTTTCAGAAAGTAGTGGGTTAAGAGTGGTTAGGAAAGGGAGAATGGAGAATAGAAATCTGGTAAGAATGAGGATTCAGGTGAAGTGATGTTTGAACCTGGCTGAGCCTCCTACTGGACTTCCTCTGGAAGCTGTGGCTAAAGAGCCATGTACAAAGAATGTCTATGCTGAAGAGAAAGTTCACTTTTCTTTTGGATGGAAGCCCAAAACATTTGGAAATTCTTTAGAGTTCTCATTAGTTCTTTATGAAAAATCTATTACTATTACATTCTCAATTGATGAATATTGTGTCCATTTTAGATATTTACTATTTTAAGATGACTTGTATATTGTGTTACAGAATATGATTAGTTAATTCATAAGTTTTGAAAATGCATTCATTATAGTGATTTGGAAAATTGATTTTGAATTTAGGGGTTGTTTTCTTAACAATAAATGCATGAATAAAATCAATATGAAAAAATGACATAGCTTTATTTTTATTGATTAACTTTGTTCTTTGACATTTTATGCATTTCTATAATGTATTCTGGTTTTTCCTTCCTCCCCTCCTCCTCCCCTATCAGCCTCTATTCTTCCCCACAAACTTCCTGCCCACATTCCCATCTGTTTACTTTGTGACTCATTTCATCTAAGACCCTCTGTGGGACACTGGGTTTGGAATTATCAAAGCCCCATTTAAGGCTCTGGGAACATCCGTGAAGAAGGATGGAAAGAATGTGAGAGGTGGGTGATGAGGAGAAGGGCAATGAGATGCCGTTTTCTGGGCATGACAAGCTTGTTGCAATCATGAAGTCATCATCCCTGTAACTACACCACTGTCTCTGTAGATGGCTCGACCTGTCAGTAATCATGGAAGAAGAAGGCCTGAGGGCTCTCTATCTCTCCACTGTGACTTATAGGCTACTGATTCATGCTGGGGAAGGGAAAGTCATTGTCTGCAGTTGTGTACCTACTGGCGAATCTACAAGCCTCCAGTGGATATTTCTAAACCCATGATCACACAGACAGCCCTGGTTAAACTCAGAAGGTCAGAAACCAAAGGATATGAACATAGGAAATGGACTTACAGTAAGAAGTATGGGATTATGGGCTGCCAGGGAGATAAGAGATGGTGGAAGGGGTGAGAATAATCACACAAGGAATTATCAAAGAACAAATTTAATTGTTAAAAGTTCAAATTTTAAAATCTATCTGACTTCTCTGTGCTCCATGATGAATGGGCAAATTTCCAGAGTGGAAAATAGAGGAGGAATTTGATTTCAGGTATTAAGCCTTATGCTGCAATAACTATCCATAATTGTGGCTATATTAGTGCTGGACATGCGATCCCAAAAAGCAGCAAATCACCAAAAACTACTTATCACCAGACTAGATAGGCTAGCTTTCTCATTAAAGACATTTATTGGTTTATAAATCTGCTTCATCGATGTATTTAGGTTTCTATCTTCTAAAAATTCAGACTTTCCTCCTTAACTTTCCAGATTTGTTTGTTATGATAAATCTTAGGCTTCTTACAAGTGAGGTGGCTGAGCAATATGCAATTTTCATTTTATTTCTATGACTTAAGTTTTGAATAAGCCCAGGTTTATTAAAAATATATATTTAATGTCAGAGGTAGTTGGCACAGCCAGGAACAAGCACACTACTCTGGAATGTTTTCTTGGTTCCTTTAGGATTAATGGATGTTTCTGGATTCAGAATGCACAGTCTTTACACAAGGCATCTGAGATTGGTATCTAGATTCTAATTACATTTGTCTCCATGCTTCATTCTCACTGATTGGTCTGCTAGGACCTACAGCAAGGGTTGATTTTATTTATCTTAGTTTGTGGATCAGTAAACATTCATCAAATGCTGGGCTTCGTCCCTCTTCATGATCAATTGTATGCAAACAAGAGAGCACATTTTACTATATCAGAAAGCAGGTGACTTGCATCAGGATTTTCAACAATAACTGCAGGAATCTGGTGGGAGGCTGAGAGGTTTGCAGAGAGCAATGCAGAGTCATTGCCAGCAGTGGTTAATGCTGAGGAAGGGTTACATAATGTGATGAAATGGGAAGAGGCAGAGCCTTGGGGATAATTATTCTCTGTTGCTTGAATGCTCAGCCATACAAGAAGCCAGTCTGCAGGCCCAGTGCTCATGACAGGCGCGACAGATACCTGGGTTCCAAGCTTTAGAATTCTGTTGTTTAAGAACTGTAGACAATACTTGAGACAGCCACAGGAATGGACCTTCTCGTGAAACTCCTTGGCTAGACCAAGACCCTATTTTCTGCTTCTTGAACTACACCTTTGTTTTTCAAAGAAAAACAAAGAACTCAACTACACAGCTTGGGTTGTTACTGAAACTGAAAAAGCATGCTGAATGGGTATTGCATTGGTAAGTCATGTGTGATGGCGTATGTGTTCACTCTTTGCAAACGGTCCCTTTCAAAGGGATTGATTTGTTGATGTTGAATCCTATATTTAGAATATCATATAAAATTAGAGGACCTGGGATTTGAATGCAAGGTTTTATTCTGCTCTCAAGCTCACTAAGCCATTGTTTCTTGTAATGAGTTTCCTTTGGCATTACTGTTGTGAAGCCTAGGGATAACAGCCATTACCCCGAGTCAGGTTCTGCCACCTATCCTCAACAAGCCAATTAAAAGAGCCAAATTAATAGCAGAGAGTAGTAAAAGGATATGTACTCAATATGGCCATGAGGAAGAGGGAAAAAGAGACAAAATAATTTTCCTAAATCCATCTTGGGGTTTTAAAGTGAGAGTGAAGTTTAAATAAGTGACCAAAAATATGTACATATAAGCAACTCTGCTCAAGATGTGGTGCCACCCACTATGGAACCACTATTGTCAGGACACCATTCTTAGCCCTAAGTGTGGTATGACAAATTGTTATAACTGTGAAAAGCCTTTCCTTGTTACTAGCTTCCCATTTTACTTCTCCTGGAGAAATTCTCCTTTTCCAGGAAAGACTCCTGGAGAAATTCTCATTTATTTGTTAACCATTGTTTCAAACGATTGTTATTCAGATAGAAAGTCAAAGAAGTATCTTCAGAATATCTTCATTTCTGCCAGGGCAGTTACAGTGTCTACAAAGTTATCATCAAGGCCAGTTATGTTATACCTGCTACTCCTTGGAAAACTCAAATGGATCCTTGAAGCTTTTAGGAGAGTCCACAGAAGACTGTGCCAGTAAGAGTTTGTTTTAGCAAACAGTCCCAATAGCTTGTGATTTGTGCTGTTCAATGTTCAAGAAAAGGATGCACATATCACCACCTTCCCGAAAGATGGTTCTGAACACTTTCCCACTCTAGAGTTAAAAAGGGCTCAACTTGCGTTAATTCATTCAATTGAAAAGACTGCTTTGTGTTAATCTCTTGTGTAGGGACAATAGTTCCTTCGACAGTGTGTCTCTCTTGGTGTTTGGCGTTGGCAAACTTTCTTGGTGAGTGCTCTTGTGGCAGGAATGGAGTGATTGTTGATAAGGAAAGCCGCTTTTGTATTTTGTTGTGTTAAACTTTGTGATCTCTGTGGGTCACAACACATTTATTAGTGCTTATTTTCTCACTATTCCAATGCAGCATAAATAAATTCATTAATTAAATGTATCGTGTTAATTCTTGTACAGAGAGATGATTGCCCAAAAACGAACTCACCTTTTCTATATGTGTGCTTAGTAACTACTTGGCTCACAGATACTGTGTAGTGATGAAAACAACCACAAAACTTACACCAAGAATAAGACAAATAGAAGAGTCACAAGGATGTCATGCCAATTGGAATAAGTCAGGGGGTGGCTGATGGGTATTGGGAAATCAGTTAAGAATAAAGTATTAGTAAAGTTTATAATGCATCCCAACACTTCATATACTAATTTGTTCTTACACTAGTAAATATTTAAAGAATGTAGAATCTCTAGATATGTATGTTTATATTGGAGTACAATATTGGTTAGGAAACTAATATTAAGAAAGAGGGTAGCTCTTAAAGGAGGGGAGACAGGATACACATAGTATGAAGAAAGGATGATGAATAATGGAGCAAGAAGAGTTAAGCATAATTAGGGGGCAAGGAGAGGAGAGGAGGGAGTATGGGGAGATATAACTAACATAAGACACCCTCGAGAACACCTTATAGAAACCTAACTACTGGTGAACCTTTATAATTGTGTGTGTGTGTATGTGTGTGGTGTGCTATGCACAGGATGAGAGCCTCAAGTTCTACAATATCTCTCTATTTCTTTCTCTATTGCTTACTCTCTTTCCCTCTCTCTCTCATCTCTCTCTTTCTCTCTCTCTCTCACACATACACACACACACTTCACTCTCCCCTTCTTGAATTCATTTACAAACACTTCCCACTGAAGGATGCTGCCTGTGGAGAACCTAAAAATGGCTCACACTCATTTACAAATATAAAGGGAAATGTGATTTTCTCCCTTGGCATCTTAAAGAAACATTTTCGTCCTGATTACATTTTTCAGAAGAGATTGTAAGAGTAGAAAGTTCAAGGTCATCAAAGAAAACAAGAATAACATCTATTTGCCAAGAAGCATTTAGAATATTCTAGTTTGTCACTAAAAAAGAAAAAAAACATTTTAATTGCTTTTTAAATTTTTATTTCTGTGTACTGTTGTGTTCCTGTATTAGTTAAGGTACACCATTCTCATGCAGATACCCCTGGAGGCCAGAAGAGGGCACTGAATTGCCTGGAATTGAAGTTACAGAGACTTGTGATCACCATGTGGGTGCTGCTGGGTGCTGAATCTGGTTCCTTCGCAAAAGCATTAAATGCTCTTAACAGCCAAACCATCTCCACATCGCTGGTCTCTCATCTTATATTTTTCAGAATCACAGCAAAGTTTTAGACATAGTGTCCTCATATTTTACCACTTCTATTTATTTTTGTTTACTTTTTTCCATTTCTTAATGATATATCATTCATGACCTCTTTGTATTTCCTTGCCAATATGGGAAAGCATGTTACATGCTTGCACTGATTCTGACAAATTCTGGTGAGTGTATATTTTTATGAATTCTACATACATATCACCAAGAAGTTATATGACAGCTTTGCTTTAGAACCACAGACTCCTAACTGCAGTGAGGAGCGACTTGACTCGGAGAACATCTAGGTTAAGCATCTAATTTCACAGGTGAGGGAGCTAGAAACCCGGTTAGTACACACGTTGCTCAAGGTTACAAAATTAATTAAGAAACCCCTAAGGACCAAAACACTTAGAACCAAATTCCCAGTGTTTTCCTCAGGCCATTCAGGCTTCACATGCTAATTCATACAGTCATTTCATTGAATATTACGGTGCTCCAAGTTCCAGCTGCTTTAACCTTAGGTCAGATCCAAGACCTCCGAGTAGAAGCATATGCATGCAGCATCAGGAATAGGTGTGTTCAAAGCTTTTCTCTACCGTTTATAAACTTACAATCTACCAAGTGAGCTAATCCTTCTCTAAGCAATTTCATTATCTGTAAAGTGAACATTGTGAGAGTTGTACTATAGGGCTATTGTGAAGCAAAGTGAAAGAACAATGAGAAAATTATTTAGTGTGTTTCCCATGAAAAATAATATGGAACAAACCTTCCCTTTCCTTATCCATCCCTCATTTGGTTAAGGATTCAAATCTCTATACCTAAATAGATACCACTGCAGTTTCTTTGAAATGAAATTTTAATGGCCTAGTAATATTTTTAATAGAATAAAATTGCAGTTTTGAGTTGTTAAAATGATTTACTCATGGAGGGAGCTTGCTGTAGGAATTCTATCAGCCAGTAGCCTTTAAGCTAACTGCCCACTTGGGCATGGCCTCTTATACTATATATGCTGATGTAAAGCCCACATCTATCTTCTCTTCCAGCTGTGGGATTCGGTTGATGTTCACCTCAAGCAGAGGACTGTGATTTGTGAGTCTACCCCTAAACAAGTAACCCTCTATTATACTCAATTCTAAGCTAGTGTGGGCTTTCTTTGAAGCGTCCGTCTTCATCTGGCTCCCCACATGGATCCGAATTACACGCCTACCGGGTGGACCAGCTTAAAGGCCTAACCTATCCACAGCCCAGAAAGTTTCCCACCCCCACCCGCTTGGTTTGCTTTTACCTATTAAGCGTTTTTTGGAAAACCCCCGCTACAACAGAGCTAACTGCATGAGGTGACTTGGAAATTTCCCAAGCTCGCGCACATCAGCCCCACTGCCGCATTGCGACTTGTGTAGTTTCCAGTTTGTGCTCCCTGTCCGTGAGTTCTGGGCTTCTTGCTCCATGTACGAGATTGATTTAATTGCTTTTAATTTGCCAAGCAAAGCATATTTCTCAGTATTTAACCAGCACCAAGAGGGGAAACCAAAGCAGCTCGGGACCTTTCGTATCACCACCAGTTGCACTGCGCTAGTCATGACTCTACAACCATGACACCTGCTGAACAATAAAGATCATTACACCTAAAACAATTTACCGGATCTCACACCTTGTGAATATTTTATTAATTAATAAATCAATAAACTTGAAAGTTATATAATGGCAGACAATATTACCATAGAGAATTTTAGTAATTATCAATTGACAGAAAAGAAACAAAAAATATACAAATACTTGAAAATTAAAATTATGGGTAAAAATTGAAAGCACAAAGAAAATTAGTAAACATCCTGACATAATGAAAATTAAATTATATCATACCAAAATATATAAAAAATATGACTAGATGCTTGCAGTCATCAAATACAGAAAGTAACTGAAAATAAGCTAAATTTTTAAATGGCAAAAATAAAACATTAGAAATCTAAAGCACTGGGGTAAGGTTTCATGACATTTAGTTTGAGTTCTTCTATTAAATTCCGAAACAATAGTCCATGAAAAGAAAATAAGGAAACTATCAACGAACTTTCAACCATTGGTTCATCAAAGGGTGCTATCAATGCAACAAAGGAACAGAACACAGTAAGAAGAAGACATTTTTGAGTTGTGTTAGCTGGTAAAGATTCACAGCTGAAACATACCAAGAGGATTTGCTGTTCTATAAGAAGAATTAAGTAACAGTGAAGTAAGTATATGAATAGCTTTTTCCTCAGAGCAAGTAGACATTAGAAAATAAAGACTTGGAAAGATGCTCACAATTATTAATGTTAAGAAAACTCAAACCACATTCCCTATATGACACTTCATGTGAACTGGATAACTATTATAAACACACAAAAGGATAAAAATTAATCCTTTCTGAAAATAAAATTGAAGAAAATGAAAAATCAATGCATTGTAAGGATATGGAGAATGTGGATACTTGTGGCCTGTCATTGAAATGTAAATGATGCAGTGGCTTATAAAAGAACATTATGGTTTTCCAGGCAACAAAATAAAGAAATACCTTAAGATCCAGCAATTCCACTTTTGGGAATATGGATTCAAAGTGCACTCATAGCAGAAGTGTTGAAACCATTTCTTTTGGAGCTAAAGAAACCAAAATATCCATCCCAGGACAGAGAAACAAAATAATACATATATACAATGTAATGTTATTCAACCTTTATGAGGTAATTAATTTTGGCATATATCACATAGAGGATGAGCTTAGAAGACATTCTACATGAAATAAGGTAGGAACAACATCACAAACACTGCATGCTTTCTTTGTGTGAAGTGTATGGAGTAGTCAGACACAGACAGACAGAAAACACTCGGTGTTTCCTGTAAGCTAGTGTTAGGGGAATACAGTTTAGGGATTGAGGTGTATGGAGTTATCGAATATGAAAAATGTTCTGATGATGGATGGCAGTATTTCTCAAGACTGTGAAAGTGTCTGTCTTCACTAACAATACACCAGAAATTGGTTAAGACATGCATACTCACCTTACATAAAGCTAAAAAATAAACATTAGCAATGAATCATTCTGGGATTAGGAAATTCACTTTGGGGAAGCTTTTCTTTATGAATTAATTTTTTAGTAGACCTAAGGTTATTTTGGTTGTCAACCTCTTCCTGGAGTAACTTTGATCATTCACATCTTTCAACATGTTTTTACTCTTAATTTGCATATTGATACTAATGTTGATTTAATAAATCTTGTAGGTTTATTTTCTAATCACCTTTATTCTCAAGGAAAATGTAATTTAGATTATCTACTCACTTTTGAATTTACTTTCAAAGTGGAAGTTTCTGCTAATATTTAATTGAAGGTTTTGTGTTAATTATCAGTTTTTGTCCAGTTAATTACCCTTATTCTTAGTACCATTATCACACATCTTTGTAAGTTATAAAATAAAAAAATAGCCAAGACTTCTGAAGCAGAAAAGTCTAATTGTCATTCGGGAATACTGTCTCTTCAGAAGGTCCAACTGGTGAGTAGTGATTCACTTACTGAATTACTGGCATGGGTTTTGGCAGCCTAAACTCCTGGATGTGTCTTGACAAAAGACTTCAGTTACCTGTCATGAGTCTTTTGCAAAACCTGCTGCAATATTCTCAAAACAAGGCAGCTAGTTTTCCCCAGAGTGAAGACTCAGGAGAGAATCCAAATTCAGTCCAGATGGAAATCACAATCTGTTTATAGCAGAATGTTGGCAACACACCCCATGCCTTCTGTCCTGTCACTAGAAGCCCACAGCTAAATCCAAACCACATGCAAAAGGAAGGAGAGCAAATGTTCTGTGAATATATTTTTACAAATTTAATGAATACCAAGTGCAAAATGTTTATCTAGTTGGTCTATTTGTTAGCTGTATTCGTTTGTATCCTTGCTGTATAAAACTCCTTTCTGAAGTCAAATTGATTATTTTTCTCATCATTTTGTCCACCCACTGTGCAAAGAATGACCTTACAGAATATTGAAACATGTTATTTCCATTTTATATATAACTTCATTGTTTTGAGTGCAAAGTATTCAGCTATTAGATTAACCTTAAAATTAGCATAATTTTTCAAATGTGATTATGAAATATTTATGTATAGGTATTGGCATGAAAATAATATAATATGATAGAAATAAAGATGTGAAACAAAACAAAATGAGTGTAAGAGATATCTAATTAGCTGTTAATAATTTATATACAGTAGAAATCAAAAAGAAAATTTGAACATTGCACATCCAATAAGGTCTGCCAATGATGACAATTTATGCATTTTATCTGCCTCTCTCTCATATAATGTGTGTATGTATGATATATAAATATATGTGATTATACAAATATTCATAAAATAGAAGTTATCATGGAAAAATTTACATAAATTTAGCATATTATTATCGATCACTTCTAGTTAATAAAATCAGAAATAAAAAGTGATTGAGATTTTTCTAAAATGTTTTTCTTTTTCCCTTCTTTTCACTAAAATTTTCATGCATATTTGGTGAGTAGCAAATACTCTATTGAATAAAGTTGTATATTTTGTTAGAAATATTGTATTAAATATTGGAAAAATAAAGCATTTTTGGAAAGACAGAAAACCCCATTGTTGTGGGATAATCTTTTTGTTTACTATCAAGATGGTCTTTGCCAAGGTGCCTTCTAATTGATTTAATAAAGAGCTGAATGGTCAAGAGCTAGGCAGGAGACCTCTGGGGAGAGAGAACTCAGCATGAATCTAGGTGTGTTGGAGAAGCCAGCAAGACCTGGAGGGAGTCTGACACACACAATGGAGGAGAGATAAAGAACCCGATGGCAGAACGTAGATTAATAGAAACAGGTAAACTTAAGTTATAAGAGCTAGTTGGGAACAAGCCTATGCTAAAGGCCAATCTTTTATAACTAATGATAAGTCTCCATGTCATTATTTGGGGGCTGGGGGTGAAAAAAAGGTCTGACAAGAAAAACTGGCTACAACCCCCACTTGTCAACTCTCTCCTCCTTGATCTTTATAGTTCTTCATCTATCACAGAGGTCAAAACAGACTCTTCAGAGAAACTGGGATGGTGGACTGAGCAGAAGCAAGCAGTGAGGGACCTGGCATGAGTCAGGTTCTGGAGAACTGGGATGTACATCAGAGTTTGGGCTCAGGGTGTGATTTCTTTCAGTTCTGCTTTCATTCTCAAAGTCTCTGTATTCCCCCCCTTTTTTGTTAAATAGGCATTTCCCTAGTGTCGCTGTATTAGGTAAGTTTCAGTGCCTGTTCCTGACTGTTCAGGGAGGGTTATTGAAATGTCGCATGGAGCTACATGGAGTGAGGGTCCTGGTTTCCCTCATTGTCGTTGTTGGAAGACAGCCATTGGAATGAGACTCCATGGAAATCCCTTTTTACATTTTAAATTAAATTGTAAAATTTACATTTTACATTTCTAAATCCCTTTTTACATAAGTACACAGTTGCACCACACCTGGGCCATTACTTGACATTTTCAACCATCCTTTCCCCAACTTTTGGAAAATGAAACCATGTTTCTTTAAGGACTATGATTCATTTTCTCTTCTGGAAAGAGATTCTTGGATTCCTCTGGCAAAAAAAAGTCTATATTCTCTCAGTGTTATTCAAAACTTACAATATAATATGCCAAGCTGTGCCACTGGGAATAGAAAGGTACTGGAAAAACAGAATTCTGAGCGGAATCAGTCTATCTCCTTGGATGAAACAGAGTGAGGCAACTGCCTAATCACGGCATTAACACATTTAAATATTAGATTTTATTTTTTTAATAATTATTTATCTTTACTGTATGTGTATGGGTGCTTTGCTTCCATGTGTGTAGGTGCAGCACATAGATGTCTGATACAACAGAGGTCAAAAGAGGGCGTCACATCACTTGGAATTCGACTTCGAGAAGGTAACTTAACCTGGGTCCTCTGAAGGAGTAACAAGTGGTCTTCACTGCTGAGCCATCCCTCCATCACAACCAGGTTTGATTTATTATGAGTTCTAAAAGCATTTTTCCCTACAGCGCAAGTCAGGCAGGCAGATTTCATTGCAGAAAATACAGAATAGGCTTATGTAGATATGAAACACAAATGCTAATTTAGTAAAATTTCATGATGAACAAAGCCAGTGATCCTCATACTTGAAGACGTACATCCATCCTATCTCTGAGAAAGATGGTCCTGCTCCAGGTCTTTTGAAAGGACAAGGACTCCATCACAAGCAGCTGATATATATATATATATATATGCATAAACATAAATTTAGATAAAAAAGAAAGCATATACCTGTAACAGAGCAGCTTGCCCAGCATGGGTAAAGCTCTGGGTTCAATTCTCAGATAACACAAATCCTAAAAACACAAATTTACATGAAGTTCCAAAACAGAAGTAGCAGTCAGATTATACACTAAAAGATGTGCGGCAGACCCTGGAGTATTAATGTCCTTTCCTTTGTAAAACTGGACTCTAGAATTGTAAAAATACTTGATCTAAGAATAGGGTGTGCTTAAACCTGTGAGTGTGAGGACTGAGACCATTAGTGCTCTAAGGTATTGTCATACATGACCCTGAGCTATCGCTCTCATGGTCAGCACAGAGAATTCTCTGTTTAGATCAGAACTCAATTTTTAATTATTTAGTTTGTTGGTATCTAGTTTCTTGAGTTCTTTTTGTATTTTGGAAACCATCCCTCTGTTGGATGTGGCATTGATGAAGATCTTTTTCCACTATGCAATCTGCAATTTTGTCCTATTGATGGTGTCCTTCGCCTTACAGAAACTTTTCAATTCCATGAGGTCCTATTTGTTAATTGTCGATCTTAATGCCTGGGCTATTGGTGTTCTGTTCAGGAAGCTGTATTCTGTGCCAATACATTTGAGGTCCTATTTGTTAATTGTCGATCTTAATGCCTGGGCTATTGGTGTTCTGTTCAGGAAGCTGTATTCTGTGCCAATACATTTGATATTTTTTCCCCCAGGTTCAGTGTATCTGGATTTATGTTGAGGTTTTCGATCCACTTGGACTTGACTTTTGTGCAGAGTTATAGATATGGATCTATGTGCATTCTTCTACATGCAGACATCTAGTTAGACCAGCACCATTTGTTGAAGATGCTTTCTTTCTTCCATTGTATAGTTTTGACTTCTTTGCCGAAAATCAAGTATCCATAGGTGTGTGGATTTATGTCTTTGTCTTCGATTTGATTCCACAGATCCACAGAGTCAGTGTTTCTTAATACAGTGTGACACTGTAGTAAATGGTCAGAAACACTGGATCAGGAGAGGCCCCGAGAGTAGGAACAATGAAGTGCAACGACTTGTGGGTATCAGTAGTTAAGAAAAGTGATATAGCTTAGTGTGGGGACAAGACCGTAAGTGCTCTAAGGTATACATGACCCTGAGCTATCGCTCTTATAGTCAGCACAGTTGAGACTGTAGTTAAGATGAGCAAACTTAAAATTTATCTTTTGGAACCTGGTGGTGGTGGAGCACACCTTTAATCTCAGTACTCAGAAGTCAGAAACTGGCAGATCGCTAAGTTCGAGGCCAACCTATTCTACAGAGAGAGTTCTAGGATAGCCAGCTACATACGGAAAAACCCTGTCTCAAGTCCCTGCATACAAAAAAGAATTAGAAACAAGCTGGGGACATCTCCTTGGACACCTGGGATCCTCTCTAGAGTCAAG
>LOJH01028254.1:665-17798 GCA_001685095.1 Ellobius talpinus
GTGCCCTTCCTGGAAGACTGCCATGAGATCAGATCCATGGTGACCTAACTGTGGAAGAGAGTTGGGGGGAACTTCAAGAATGACGTGGATTTTCCACATTCCATCCCCACCCAGCCATGACACTTCAAAGCCCTAAGCATTCCCCTGAGCCTTGGGCAGCGCTGTCCTGGACAAACCATGGCAGTGAGCTTTGAGTGTTCCCTCAGGGGAGTCCAGTCTGGTGCTGGGGCAACATTCCAGAGGCATCAACCCCTGAGTGGGCTGAGCTCTTGGGAAGTTTTGTAGGTAGGGAGAATTGTGTGTATCCTCGCCTCTGCTGGCCCTCTTACCTGGAAAAGGAATGGCAGTGGGGTTGGCTAGTCACAGCTGGGGTTAGCAGGCATTTCCACCCGCTGGGTGCAGGTTCCTGAGGAGTAAGGTAGCTATCTCCTGGCTACTGTGTGTCGTGTTGGGTACTGGTTTTGGTGATGGCCGATGCAGAGAGCCACCTGGATGTGGCATACACTCTGTTCTGAAGAGATTTGGGTAGGTCTGAGGTTACTGGGGACTTTGAAGGATGAGTTTGAGGGTGTGCTTGAAAAGGGGCCGATTGGTGCATTTATGCTGGGGGAGGGGAGGCAATATTCACAGCTTGAGGTCACCTGGTTCCTCTTATTTGCAAGTTAAGAATAGCCTACCCTAGGGCTCAACAACGCTGGGTGCCTGGACTCCAGGAAGGAAGGGAGGCTTGATGACACAGCCTTTTAGACCTTCTGAAGAGCAGTGCATGCTATTCTAGCTGCCCCTTGCCTCTCCAGCGAGAGGTTGAGGATTGGGGGGCTACCTCTCGGCTGTGTTCAAGGCCACACAGCCATTCTCATGAGGGATTGCCACGAATCTGGTGGTTCCCTGGATGCGAGCTTGAGACGGTAAGAAACTCCTGATGTGGCTCTGTGGTCATTGGACATTTGTTCTGTGGCTGCATCTTTGGCCACCATTTGCCAGGTTGTGGCTGTAGAGGGCAGCTAGTGTTTCTGGTTCTGGCCGCTCTGCTTGGCTGGGCAGCCTCGGAAGCCATCTGTATCCTTGCCCACAGTCGCAAGCCTGAAGAAGACAGTTAAATTGAAGCTGCAGGGTGGAGGGTGGCAGCGATCAAACACCATCCAGAGCTTTTGGTGCCTCATAAGCTCATGGGGAGCACCTTGGTTTTCTTCACTTTTTTGGGGGAGGTTTCAAGACAGGTTTTCTCTGTGTAGCTTTGATTGGTCCTAGAGCTTGAACTCACAGAGATCTGCCTGCCTTTGCTTCCCACGTGCTGGGATTAAAGGCAAGCCCCACCAGCACCCTGCTACAGATTTTTTTTAAGGCAGTAGGCTGCCAAGACTAATATCCAACTTCTACTCAAGAGTATTTCCTTGCTGGGCAGTGGTGGCACATGCCTTTAATCCCAGCACTCAGGAGGCAGAGGCAGGTGGATCTCTGAGCTCCAGCTAGGGCTATACAGAGAAATCCTGTTTGAAAAAGAAACACGCAAACCAAAAAGACTTTTCCTGCCTCAGCCTCCTAAGTCCTGGGACTGTAGTGTGCATCTCTTATATCCATTAGCTCATTTCATATTATGGTAGTTAGAGACTAGATTATTACTTCCTTCTTCAGATAGGTCAGCTGGGCAGACAGAAGCTAGTTAACTTGCCCAGGGTCTCAAAGTCAGATTCGGAACTCTCAGTTCTAACTGCGCCACATGCTTTCCCAGACCATGTTCCACTTCCCAAGGGAGGTGCATCCATGGGGCCTGATAGCCCTTAAGGGGTAGGAACAGAGAGAATGGCCGTAGACTGGTTTGGTTTTCAGGACTAGGGACAAACCCAGGCCTGGTAAGTGCTGGTTGTGCACTCTGCCACCGAGGCAGACACGCACCTTCCTTTCCTGTGGACTCTCCCTTCCCTCCTAGCGACTGGAGGGAAGCAGGGCAGCTACTGATACAATGGAGAAGCTGAAGCTTTAGTGCCAGGAGAACCATCCTGGCAGATGTCCACAATTTCTATACCCACAGTTCAGTGTTTCTTACTCTCTTACTCTTCTCTTTGTGATTTCGTTGGTCCAAACAGGAGAACTATTTCAGACAAAAGGGCAGTAGTAGCTGTCTGAATGGGCTGCCTCTTTGGTGCTGCCATCTTGAAAACTGAGTTCTTACCTGGCTTTATGGGTGCTTGTCCTCATGGACATTGCCAGCCACAAAAAAGAAAGAAAGCAAGAAAGAAAATGAAAGAACCAAAAAAACAACCAAAATCAAACAGAAAAAAAAGGAAATGTATGTGTGTGTGTGTGTGTGTGTGTGTGTGGTATATGTATAAATTCATTATGGGTCATATCAGGTGAGTGCACATATGTTCTCTGTGTGTGTGTGTGTGTGTGTGTGTGTGTGTGTAGATCGGTGTCAAGTGCCTTCCTCAGTTGTTCGCTGCCTTTTTTGTGTGTGTGTGACAGGATCCCTCACTTAACCTGGAACTCACCAGTTCGCTGCTCACCGTAGTGAGCTGTAGGGATGGATATTCAGGTCTCTGCCTCCCCAGCACTCAGATTACCGGGCACACCGTTATACCTGGCTTTTACATGGTCCTAGTGACCCAGACTCAGACCCTTAAGCTTATGTAAGCATGCAGTGTACTTAACGAGCCTTTTCCCAGCCCTGGTTTGCTTTAAATTACCCTTCTACCTCAGTAATGCCAACAGAGGTTAGTTAGTGCTGAGGAGTGTTTTGCATCTGGCTCCTAGACCAGCCTTAGGAAGAGGCAGTGTGCTTTTTGGCATTACGCCTGGAAGGGTGTGGAGGGCTCTGGGGTCAGCCCTGTCCCAGGACTGGGCATTGTAGAAGTGAAGCAGCCAAACGAAGGGAGATTGACAGCTCACAGTATAGGTAGATGCCCTTTTGCAAAACTTCCTGCTTGTTTTCTCTGACCTGGAGGGGTCTCCTGGCCTAGTGAGTCTGTTCCTACCCAAGATGGCCACCACAATGGCTTAGGCAGGTCTGGACTGCCTTAGGCGGGGTTATCTCCTTCAGAGGTGAACCCTCTTAGTTTTTGTTTCTGTTTTCTGAGACAAGGTCTCTTGTATCCCAGTTTGGTTTTCCATTCACTATGTGGCTGAGGATCACCTCAACCTTGTCATCTCCCCCAGTGCTGGGATTACGGGCATGCGTTACCACACACGTTTCAAACCTTTCTTTAGAGGCAGTGAGATAGAGCTGAAGCCCAGGCAGGTGCTGGCTGATCTTGGGAGAATATTGGGAGAGTCCAGTTCTTCGGATCAAGAGCATCGGCTGCCGGCCTTTACCTGAGTCAGCAGTAATGGTCCTGTGTCCTATCTATGTTTGATCTAGTTCATACATACATGTTTCTCCTGTAACAGGGCTATTCCCAGTAGCATGAAAAAGATTGCAAGTTAAAGAGGCATTTAGCACACCTAAGTACACTGTTACCTTAGCACACCTTATGTGTCCTAGCCTTCCAAGGGGTGTGCGTACCTCATGGGGACAAAGCAGCCCTGCTTTAAGTGAGGACATAGAAAACCTTTGCCTGGGCTTCTGTGGGGACTTTCCAACAGGCTTTTCCTTACCAATCTTAGAAAGGTGGGTCGGGGCTAGGGGACAGCTTCCGGAAGAGGCCTCCAGAGCCCACCATGTCTCCTCAGTCTGGCATGCTGCCATCCTCTCTTATACCATAAACCTATCTTTCCTTGAGTTCCTGACAGGGCTGGGCAAGTTTCTGGCCAAGACCGGCCTTGTTCTTCCTTGCATATCTTCTAGATACCAGGGAGACTTCACTGCAAAGTCCTTACTGTGTAGGAGTATGTCCCTCCAGGGGCATATCTCAGTTGGCAAGGAGATTGTGCTGGTATCTTCCCTGTTGTCCATCCTGTTCTCCCTGGTGTAGGTAGGCTGTTGTCCCCTTAACAAGTGAGGAAAGGTCGCTTTCTTCTAGGGTGTGGGAGACAGGAAGCTGCTATTGCCCCATGCAGGCCCCGGGTAAGCGTCCAGTCATCTTTTCATTGTATTCTCTGCTGGGCTAGGTACCCCCACCCTTCCCATCATGACTGAGCCCAACAACAACAACAACAAAAGGAGTAAAGCCTGGGGGTGGGGGGCAGACACTGCAGAGTAGCCTCTGGGACTTCTGCCTGCCCCCCCCACTGACTCACCCTTAGGACAGCCCACTCCCTTTCTAGCCCTCCTGCCCCACCCAGTGCTTAGAGCTTTCAGAAGCCCAGGTCCTGGGCAGGGAGGGAAAGCAAAGGACTTGTCTTAGAGGCTTCAAACATCCAGGATGGCAGCTTCTAAGGGCCTTGTGGAGCCACAAGTGATGGGACAGTCACTTGGTACACAGGCCCCTCTCATACCACCCTTCAGTTATATGTACTTTTTGCGTGTGTGTGTGTATGTGACATGCTAGTGGTTAAGTGCATCTTTTGCCTGCTAAACAGTGGTTCTACCACTGAGATCCACCCCCCTTTTTAAAATTTTTACTTAATGTACATTGGGCTTTGCCTGCTTGTTTGTCTGTGTCAGATCCCCTGGAACTGAGATCTGCCTGCCTCTGCCTCCCGAGTGCTGGGATTAAAGGCGTGCGCCACCACCGCCTGGCCACTCTTGTTCTTAAAACCGTTGTTTTGCTGGTGTGATGGCTCATATCTGTAATGCCAGCATGTGGGAATTCAAGGCAGGAGGCTGAGAACAAGTCCCAAAGCGAGCCTAAACTTGTCTCAAAAAGCCCAAATAAGGGACTGAAGTTATCTTACAACTGGCAGAGTATTTAGTTCAATCCCCAGCACAGCATAAACCAGGTGGTACACATCTGTAATCCCAGCACTTGGGCAGCGGAGGCAGGAGATCAGAAGTTAAGATCATTCTTGCCTGTCAATTCCAGGCCAACTGAGGTCCATGTTAGGCAAGACCAGCTGAGCTCTGTGTCCCCAGTCTATGTCCATTGGTGTTCTGTTTGCACCACTTCATGCCTGGTGCCCATGGAGGCCAGAAGAGGTTGTCAGATCCCCTGGAATTGGAGTTAACAGACCACTGTGAGCTGCTGTGTGGGCTCTGGGAATCAAACCCAGGTCCTCTGGAAGAACAGCTAGTGCTTTTAATAGTTGAGCCATCTCTCAGGCCTGTGCTTTTTTGTTAAACATATTTGTGTTGTTAGGGACACACCACAGCGTGCATATGGTGATCAGATGAGAGCTTGCTGAAGTCTTTCCACTGTGTGCGTCCTGAGAATTAGATTCAGCTCTACAGGCTTGGCACTCAGGCCTTTAGCTGCCCAGTCGTCTCACCGAACACTTTCGGATTCTGGCTCCCTGTCCCTTGTCAAATACTTTATAAAAAATTTTCTCCCTAAGTTCGCTTTGAAACCACTGTGCAAATCAAGCTGTCCTCAAACTTGAGGCAATCCTCCTGTTCTAGCTTCCTGAGTGTTGAGGTTACACTTTATCGTCTTACAGATTTTATCTTCCTAGTAGTATCTTTGAATCATAAAAGGTTCCAATTTTGAAAGATATAAGAATTTCTCTTTTGTTTCTTGCTTCTGGGCTGTGTCTAAGATATTGCCTAGTACAAGGGAATTGAGATTTCCTCCCATGTTCTCTTCTTAGTTTTTTAATTTTATTTTAAAGATTATGTGTGTGGGTGTTTTGACTGCATGTATGTTTGTATACCATCTGTGTGTTCTCTGACCTCAGAGTCCAGAAAGGGGCATCAGATCCCAGAGACTGGAGTTAGAGTTGTGAGCCACCGTGAGGATATTGGGAATTAAACCCAGGTCCTCTGGAAGAGTAGCCAGCACTCCTAACTAATGAGCCACCTCTCCAGTCCCCTGTGTTCTCTTTAAAGTGTTAGAGGTTAGCTCTTACACCCAGGCCTATCTCTTTTTTTTGTCTTTTCCTTTAAGAATTTGTTATTTGAAGCCAGGTGTGGTAGTGCACAGTTCCAACACTCAGGAGGCAGATCTCTATTGGAGGCCAGCCTGTTCTACATAATAAGTTTGAGGACAGCCAGAGCGACATAGTGAGAGCGTCTTTAAAAAAAACAAAAAACTGTTATTTGGGTTGGAGAGATGATGGTCCAGTGGTTAAGAGCACTGGCTGCTCTTTCAGAAGGACTTGGGTGTAATTCCTGGCATCCACATGGTGACTCATCGCCCTCCATAACTCCAGTTCCAGGGAATCTGACAGGGTTTCTCTCTGGCTTTCATGAATACTGGGCACTTGTGTACGTGTGCACAGAGATACATGCAGGCAAAACACCATATACACAAAATAAAAATAAAATAATCTGTTATCATTTAGTGAAACTTTCTGTGTAGCTTCAAGTCATCTGGTGACTCCAACCCCGAGTCATTTCAATTCTTCTGAACTTGGCGTTCACCAAGACAGACTGCTTAGGGAGTGTCTGGATATCAGAGAAGCCCTATCATGCCACCTCGTAATGGGAGGAGCAGCTGCAGTCTTGTTTGTGGCATTGCTTGTCTGCGTCTGCTCACTGACAGTTGGGCTCAGTTCCTCTTAAGTGACTCATACCAACTTTGTCAGAGTGACCTGCGTTTGTCTGCGCAAGTAGATCCTCCGGTGATGCTCTGACCCCATGTGTCCTGTGCTTGCTAATGCTGCCACAGCACCCCGAAGTTTTCGTTTTCCTCATACTAGTGTATCTATGGCCAGTGTATGTCTGATGGGAAAGACCTCTATCATCTATGTTTTAAAATTTATTTTACGTGTGTATTTCCCATACATGCATGCCTGTATATCAATCACATGGGTGCCTGGTGCCTGTGGAGGCCAGGAGTCAGAGCCCCAGGAATTGGTATTGAAGACAGTTGTGAGCCACCATGTAGATGCTGGGAATCAAACCTGGGTCCTCTGGAAGAGCTGCCAGTACTCTTAATCACTGAGCCATCCCTCCAGTACCCCCCCCAGCATCCATTTGAGATCATTTGTATGACATCAGGCAGAGGTACAGATTCATGCCTTTGCTAGTGGATAGTTGGTTGTCCCAGGTCATTGATTAAAACACCACTCTTTTCCCTGGTGGTGGCTCCGCCGTCATCGATGGATGGATGGTCTTGAGGTTGCTCACTGTTCTCTTTCTCTTTAACCAGGCCCACACTGTCATGACTCTCTAGTGTTATAGTAAGTTCTGAAATCAGGAAGTAAAAGTCTGTCTACTTTTCAAGACTGGCTATTTTTGAAAATGTCTTCTGCCTTCCCTTACGAATTTAGGAATTGCTTGTCACTGTCTGTAGAAAAACCAGCCAGTGTTTCTAGAGGAGCTGCTCCGAATCTGCCAGTCATGTGGGGGGCACCATAGTCTTACAGCATGGTGTCTTTGCACCCATGACAGGGGCTAGCCTTTCTTTTTTCCTTCTCAACAATGTTTGTAGTTTTCATTTAGTGTCCAGGCCTGACACTTGTATTAAATTTATTCCTAAGTATTTTAAATGTTTTGTATATATGTATTAATTTTTCCACAGCACTGGGATTGGGCTCAGGCTCTTGTTAACATGTGTTCTACTGCGGAGCTACAGGCCCAGGTCTTAGTATTTTCTATTTCTTGGTGCCATAACAGTCATTTTATTTTCTTTGGGATTATCAGCGGTGTATAGAAAAACAGCTCTATAGGTGCTTTCTTCTCTGCTGCCTTGCTTTCCTAGAGAATTAGTTCTGGTAGCTTCTTTAGTGGATTCCTTTGGTAATGGTGTATGTGTCAGGCCATGTCAGACTGGTACATCCAAGGGCGTCCCGGCAGATTCCAGCATGCAGCCAGGCTCGAAAATTACCTACCAAGCTGGGCACTGCGCACCTGCCTGACATCCTGGTGCCTGGGAGGTAGAGGCAGGGATTTAACTTGCTGACCAGTGTGCGTGGCACCCCTGCCATTCATTTGGGGTTTTGGCAGTTGAAGTGGTCCCCTTGTTGGCACAGCAAGGATTCAGTTTCATGGTCTTAGCATTTGTTCATCATTAAGAATGGGTGACACACCTGTTCTGTTGAGAGAGAGCAGCTGTTGCAGGACAGTTTTCTCTTGTGTCCTCAGTCTCTTGAGCTCAAAGGAACTCAGTTTTGTGTCCAGTGAGAAGAATAGCATTTGTTATCTGGACCTGTGAGTTTGAGTTTGGGCCTCTCTCCCTCTCCCACCTGCTCCCCCACCCTGCGTGTGTGCGCGTGCGTGCGTGCGTGCGTGCGTGTGCGTGTGTGCGCGCGCACACACTCACTGGTTATTTTTTTGTAAGCTTGACACAAGCTAGACTCGTAGAAAAAGAGAACCTCAGCTGAGAAGATGCCTCCATCAGATTGGCCTGTAGGGAAGCCTAAGGGGCATTTTTTTTGATTAATGATTGATGTGAGCATGCCCAGCTTACTGTGGGCAGTGCCACTCCTGGGGAGGTGGTCCTGCGTGGTTTCAGAAAGCCACCGAACATATCAATAAACAGCACTCCCCTGTGGTCTCTGCATCAACTCCTGTCTCTAGGTGGGAACCTTGAGTTCCTGCCCTGACTCCCCTCGGTGATGGGTGTGGCTCTGAGAGTCACAAACCAAAATATGTACTTTCCCCAAGTTGTTTTTTGTCATGTGGTTTATTACAGTAGAAAGTAAACTAAAACACACCTTCCTCCCCACCCCTATTGTACTGGGATTAAACCCAGGGCCTTGTGCATTCTAGGCAGCCTTGGCTTATATTTATTGTAAGACAAGGTCTCATTTAGTAGCCCAGGTCAGCCTTGGACTTGTGATCCTCCTGCCTCAGCCTTTTGAGGAGCTGCAGTCATGGTTTGTGCCACCATGTTTGTTCAGGACCTAAGCTGAAGCTGCTGCTGCACTCTGTGTCTGCTGTGGAGAAGGCCTTTAGGAGAACCCTGAGCTCCTCTCCACCTTCTGAGGCTGGCGCTGGAGGCAGTCCGCCACACCCACCAGCTTTAGGTAGATTCTGGGCATCCAGACTCAGATTCTCACACTTGTATGGCAAGGGTACAACCGCTAAGATATCTTCCTAGTCCCTGAAAACTTAATTTATTTCTTTTTTAAAACCAGGTCTAACTATGTGACTTTGTCCTGAAACAAACAGCAGCAACAAAAACCAAACCAAAACAAAACAAAGAACCTCTTCTGCTCATTGTTGTTTGAGACAGGGTCTCTCTATGTTGCTTTGGCTGGTCTGAACTCTGTAGACCAGGCTGCCTCAAACTCACATATATCCACCTGCCTTTGCCACCCGAGTGCTGGGATTAAAGGTATGAACCACCATACCTGCCTCCTGAAAAATACTTAAACAGTTTATGTATTTTTATTTTATTTATTTATGACCAGGCATGGTGGTGCACACCGTTAATCCCAGTGCTCAGGAGGCAGAGACAGGTAGATCTCTGTGAGTTAGAGGCCAGACCGGTCTAGCTAGCCAGATCCAGGCTAGCCAATGCCTCCAAATTTTTTTTATAATTTCATACACACACACACACACACACACACACACACACACACACACACATATATANATATATAGTCTTGTAATTAGAGACTGCTTGTTTGTTCCTGGCCACCCAGACCCAAATAATCACACAGAAACTATGTTAATTAAAACTCTATTTGGCCAATGGCTTAGGCATATTCCTAGCTAACTCTTACATCTTAAATTAACCCATTTCTATTAATCTGTGTATTGCCACGAGGGTGTGGCTTACCCATAGGTTCTGGCGTCCTCCTTCGGCAGCTACATGGCATCTCTCCTTGACTCCGCCTACTCTTTCTGTATATCTCTGTTTGGATTTCCCTCCTGACTTTACTCTGCTAAGCCATTGGCCAAAACAGTTTTATTCATCAGCCAATAAAAGCAACACGTATACTGAAGGACATCTCATATCAATGTCTTTTGATCATTTGCTGTGTTTTCTTACTTAATGGGATGATTCTCAAGGTGTCTCTTATGTTTTGCCCCGCTGTGTTCCCCTTGCTGGTCTAACTCTGGAGCTCAAGTGAGCCTCCTGCCTCAGTCTCCCCAGTCTCTGAGACTGTAAGTCCACACCACTGAACCAGGCTTATGGAGTCAGTTATGCCTCACTGATTCTTTGGAAAGGGTCTCTCTGGGATTTCCTGGACCTGAAAGTGACGTCTCAGCAGGTATAAACGTTTGCCTGGCAAGCCTGGTGACCTGCAGTTTTATCCTTTGAGCTTATATAGAAATATAAAGGGATTACTGACTCCACAGAATTGGCCTCTGACCTCCACATGCTGCAACACATGCCACCCCATCATGCTCACCTGTGAGCTCTTGCAGGAAGTGCACATGTGTGTGTGCACGCACAAACACACAAACACACACACCAATAATACATTTTTAAAGTGATTTTTTTTCTAGTTTGTATCAGAATTTGAAAAGAAAGTGGAGTCCTGAAGTTGGGAAATGAATTTTATTGTTGTGGTTTATAATGCCCGTGTCTGAAGGAACTGTGAAGCAGTTCATTGCCAGCCTGGCCTGCTGCTGGCATGGTACATGCCTCTCAAGGGCTCCTCTCTACTCCCATGCACCCTGCCTGATCGCAGTGACTCCAGATAACAGAGTGACTTTTGCTGCTGCATGTTGACTGACTTTTTAGTCAGTGGTGAGGGGGAGGCGGAGGTGAGGGGGAGGGGAGGGACAGAACAAAGCTCACTGCTTATAAAACAGCCAAGGTTTGTGTCATTAATGGATAACCAAGTCTGCTCTCGGGTGGATGCATGAGGTCCTGTTTTAATCTGCTGTCCTGCAGCCTCATGCTTCTGACAACATTTGATGTTTATTGTCTTCTAAAATTAGTCCCTAGATTTAGGAGGAAAAAATAACTTTATTTACTTGTTTATATTTTGCCTGCTGGGAATGGAATTCTCAGGGCCTTGTTCACGTAGGCAGATGTTCTACCATCAAGCGTTGTTCCCGGCCCTTTTGGGGTCTTTATGTCTGAAGCTATGTTGGGTAACCCTAGAAAATCTCAGATTTGGCTATTTGTCTGGTAAAAAGAAAAAGAAGGGAGGGTTGGAGAGATGAATTCTGGGAACTGAACCCAGGTCTGATGGGGCAGCCAGAGTACTTAACACTGAGCCATTTCTTAAGCCCCTTTTATTGTGTGTATCTGTGTGTTTGTATGTGTGTGTGTGTCTGTATATGTGTGTGTCTATCTGCATGTGTGCGTATTTGTGTATATCTGTGTGTGTTTGTATATACGTGTGTGTGTCTGTGCGTGCACACACTTGAGTGCATTGCCCACAGAGGGCAGAATAGGACATCAGATCCCCCTGGAGCTGGAGTTACAGGTGGTTATGAACCTGACATGGGTTCTGGGAACCAAACTTGGGTCCTTTGGAAGAGCAAGAAGCACTCCTAACTGCCAAATCATCTCTCCAGTTTCCAGCCAGTCCCTTCAAACATACTTTGTTTTCAGATTGTAAGGGTCAATCCCAGGCCCACAGGCATGCTAGGCACTGTTGAATCTCTGAGCTACGCACCCATAGTTGGGCATTTTAACCGTCATACCATTTAGGTTATTGCAACTCTGTAGACTATAGATATTAATTCAGGGGAATGCAGCTGTTGCCTTTCAGCTACTGGCAATCTTGCAGGTGGCTCCAAATTCTTCTATTTCCCCCCATCTGTGCATGCTGTCTTTGACTCTTGAATAATTATTTATTTATTTATTTATTTATTTACTTACTTACTTGTTTTTATGGAGACGAGGTATCATGTAGCCTAGCCTGGTCCAGGTGTAGCAGAGGATGACCTTGATCAACTTCTTTTTAAATATTTATTTTATGTGCATTGGCGTTTCGCCTACATGTTTGCCCATGTGAGGGTGTCAGATCTTGGAGTTACAGACAGCTGTGAACTGCCATGTGAGTGCTAGAAATTGAATCTGGGTCCTTTGGAAGAGCAGTCAGTGCTCTTAACTGCTGAGCCATCTTTCCAGCCCTGACCTTGAACATCTGCTGTCTCCTGCTCTACTTCCTGAGTGCTGGGGTTACCAGGTGTGTGCCATCACACCGGACAAACCAGGACTTCATGCACATGAGGAAGCACCCTGCCAATAGAGCTGCATCTCCCGCCTTGAGTAGTTTTAACATGGCACTGTGTTGTTGTTTCTATTAATGAGTTACCTGTTTAACATTTGTTCATTTAAAAAGATGGAAAACTCAGGGCTGGAGAGATGACTCAGTGGTTAAGAGCACTGACTGCTTTTCCAGGGGACCCAATACCTGTGACAAAATACCAATGCTTATAAAAGAAAAGGAAAAGAAAAGAATTTTAAAAAGATGGGAACGCGTTATGTTCTTCTGGTTATTTCTTGGGCATTCATCAGCCCTAAGTCTGGGTGACTTTTCTTCTCTAGCTCATGTCTTGGTGGCATTCTGTGTTCTGTGTTGCCCACGGCACCTTGGACACTTGTTGAGTGAGTGGGTGGTTACAGTAGGATGTGACTTTCTCCGTGTGTTTATCACATTTCTGTCCGTTAGTTGTGTGGGGGCACGTGGGACATAAGGACACCTACCTCTGTGGTAACTGCACTGAAGTGCCTCACCTTCTTCCCGCCTGGTGTGGCCTGTGTCTGCACTTCTGGCGTGTGGAAGTGGGGGCTTTTGTGAAGTTCAGGGTGCTCAGCTACTTCAGGACATTTGGCTTCCAAGAGACAAGAGAAACCCTTGGGGCCCCAGGAAAGTGAGGTGGTGGCTGAGCAGACCCGTTTGAGTGGTTGTCTGTTCGTCTCACTGGTGATACATCTGGCCCAGAAACACAGCTCTCCTGCCCACAGCTCTCCAGCTGGTGGCTTCTGAAGGAAGTGGCCTCTGCTATGACAGTGACGACAGCCATGACCACCATGAGGTCTTGCCGAATGCTTTCACACCTGTGTCTAATACTGCTGGATGTAACGGGAAATGTCAAACAAGGTGGTTTCTTAAAATAAATTGTTTTGTTTATTGTTGTGTGGATGTGGCGGGGGCGTGACACATGGGCATGGAGGTCAGAGGAGCCTGGAATCGTCCTCCTCCCACCTTTCACATCATTCCAGACTGGCACTCTGTCAGCTGGCTGCTGGCAAGCACATTCTAGCCGGCTCCAGGTTCTAGCTTTTTGAGGACCCTCCACACTGCTTTCCATAGTAGCCAAACTCATGTGCATTTTCAGGAACAGTGGATACCGTGAGTAGACAGACTTGTTTTTAATCATGCAACAAAACTTTTATTAACATTTTAAACAGAGGTTCAGCTATTACCGAAACTTTTGTTTTTTGGGTGTGTGTGTGTATGTTTGAGACACGATTCCTCTGTGTAGTCCTGGTTGTCCAGGAACTTGCTTTGTAGACCAAGTTGGCCTAGAACTCGGATCCACCTATCTCTGCCTCCCGAGTGCCGGGATTAAAGGCATGCACCACCACTGCCCAGCTGGACATCAGTTCTTCAGTGACTTGGATTTGGTCAGTGTGTAGTCGGTCAGAAGGCTTGAGGGACAGGCACATCTTACCAGCCAAGCTGTCTAGCCAGCTCAAAATAATCCTCCAAACTATATTTTCTTCCCATTAAATTGGAATGCACACTGCTCTGCCTCATTGTGTGGGTGAAAAGAGGAAATGGGTCAGTGGTGTTGGGAGGCCCTGATCCTGTAATGTTGATGCCCTGCAATCTTGCAGGTGTATGTGACGTGTTGGGAAACTAACTATAGGAATTCGTGTGGGACGTGCTGGTTGGCTTGATCAGTCTTCCTGAGTGTGGGTAGCAAAGCTGAACTCTGGGGAACTGGCCTGGGGTGCCCAGTAGAGTACCCACTGAGGGTACAAGGTAGAAGACTGCAGACCTGACTTACCAGATTGCTGCTCTGGTTCGGTGTGGAGGGCAAACAAGGAGCCCAGGCTGAGAGCCAGTGATGGTGGGTGGGTATGACCTCAGCTGCAGGTGTGGTAGCGTCCTGCCACCTGATGGGGCCCCACAGGGTCATTGCTTCAGGGAATAGCCACCTACACCATCTGTATGTCCTCTTTCAGGTTGTTTCCTGGACTCTGAGTCAGCAGTGATTGGAGCTACACAGCTTGTGCCATGGACTCTCAGGTTAGATTCTGGCATCTTTTCATTTTGTTCTTCCTGGACATCCCTGTGAAGGATGCATGCAACCTGGTCCTCGCTTGACAGGTCTGCAGAGATGCAGCAGAATTGGTCTCAATTGGCACTTGATAGCGGCTTGGTGGGCGATGGGGAATGGATGAAGTGGCATGCCTCTCAGACTGGTAGACATGGCAAGGACAGCCCAGACTAGTTGTGTGAGCAGAAGAGACCTGGGCTCCCACTTGCCCAGTCAGGGACTGAGCTGGCTGTGGGCAGAAGTGTCTGAGCCTCCCCTTCCAGTCAGCCACAGTCTGCAAGTCAGGGCTGTTGTCGCCTGCTGCCCTGCAGGGCCCTAGAGAGTGGCTACCTCCTGTGGCCCTCCTCCCCTGGGCAAGGGTAGATGAGGTCTTCCTGCTGTCATCACTTCCTGTTTACTTTTGGGTAGGAAGGCTGAGACACAGAAGTAGCTTGCCCGGTGCCCACAGGTTGAGGCCATAGTGAAATGTTGACATTTTCTCTTTATCTTAATATTTGACCTCCCCAAAATACAATAAAAGACTTGTATTTTATTGTAGATGTTTCTGACTTTTTGAATATTTTTATTCTAGCTTTTTATAGTAAAATAACATAAAGTTAGCATTTACTACATCTATTAAATGCACATTGAAGGATGTTAAGTGACCCAAGTTTCATTTCTAAGCTTTCTTGTACTGCAGGGTCTCATGGTACAGGCATTGCTGACTGAGTGCTCCTCCCGAGTGCTGCTTCCTAGTGCTGCTTCCCAGAGCTCCTCTCCAGTGCTGCTTCCCCAGTGCTGCTTCCCAGAGCTCCTCCCCAGTGCTGCTTCCCCAGTGCTGCTTCCCAGAGCTCCTCCCCAGTGCTGCTTCCCAGAGCTCCTCCCTAGTGCTTGCTTCCCAGTGCTCTTCCCAGTGATCCTTCCCAGTGATCCTTCCCAGTACACCTCCCTCTTCTCATTGCTCCTCCCCAGTGCTGCTTTTGGACACTACAGGGCTGCAGTGAAGAGCAGAGAGGCCGGTGCTGGGGTTCTCTGGTTATGCACACATCCCTATGAAGTGGAACAGGCTAGGGCAAAGGCAGAGTCTGGACCTGGGTCAGCACTCCCTAGAGTTTATTGAGCATCCTCTGCCTGCCAGGACCATCCTTATGAAGGGGATGATGGAGAAGTTCTTGCTGCTGGGAACAGAGCCAGCGCAATCAGGCTCAGCTCTGTATGTAAACATGGTTGGAACTGCAATGGTGACATTTGCCTGGCTTCCCTGAGATAGTAGGCCTTACCCTCGAAGCTGCTTCCTCAGCAGGATCTTTTCAGGAGGAGTTCTGTAGAAGGGGCTAGATTGCCCCTTGACGTCTACAGGTGACGCTAGTTGGAGGGTGCGGCAGAATATGCCTCTGCCCATAGGCCTCCTGCTAGAGCTTTCGGATTCTCAGAGTTATTGGTTCTTAGAGGCAGTGAGCCTCAGGTCCACTTGTGTCCTGAGACCCTGGCTTCCATGAGCCTTCCTGACTCCCTTTTCATCTTAGGTCAGCAATGGCTCAGGCCTGGAGGCTGAGCACATCACAAACCTGCTGGTGTTTGGCTTTCTCCAAAACTCCAAGTATAATTTCAATCAAGAACTGGAGGCACTAAGTCAGGAACTGCCCGTGCAAGTTTACCTGGATGCAGACTTTGAGGATGAGCTGCAGACTGATGGCAGCCGAGCCAGCCGCTCCTTCTACCATGGAAGAATACAGCCAGGTAGGCCCTGGCCTTGTTCCCTTCTGTTATGAATATGGTGTCAGTTAGGACCTTGGTGAGTGAGGGCCACAGATGAGAGACAAATACGCCATGCAGACAGAACTTGAGTGTGGAGTTTATGAGAAAAGGGTACAGGGGAGGGAAGAGAGAGACAGAGAGGAAGAGGCCTGCTTGCCCCTTCAGAAGACCTGTGAAAAGAGAGTGGGATTAAGCGGGGCTTGTCCCTTAAAGGTACCTTTGCATCTACATGCAGTCAGAGAACTGCTTGCCATGAGCAGAGGGGTGAGGTGTGACACACTGTGCCAAGTTCCCAAGAGGCAAGGCCAAGGTGTACCTCGATTCTAACATTCCTCCCTTATTTTTTTATTAAAAGGTGAGGAGTTAGGCATGGCAGGTTAAGGGAATGAGGGTATCAAGTTGTTGAGACTGCTTCTTGCTGACCTGGGGGATGTCGACTATCTTTGGGGGAACCTGAGAAAGCTGGGGTGTTGCCGCGTCCTGGGGTAGCTGGTTGTTTCACTGCTGTTCAGGCTCTATGGGAACTCTGGTGCCTCTTAGACCTGGCAAGATGTTGGCAGAGCAGAGGACAAGATTAAGTTTAGGGAAAAAAAATTTTTTCCTTAGGTCCTGGTGATTGAAAGTGAGAGTGTCAGGACCAGGGAAAGTGGGGGGGGGCTTGGACACTTAGGCTTGGTAATTGAGGGAGGGGTGTCAGGACCAGGGAAAGGTGGGGAGGCTTGGACACTTAGGCCTGGTAGCTGAAGGAGGGTGCATCTGACCTGCTCAAGGTGCATCCTCCAAGTTGACTCCCTGGAGCTTACAAGAATTCTTTGAGTTTGTGAAAACATAAGTTTTAGACACGTTAGCATTTCACTGTTTATAATCTGTACTGAAATTTACATTGTATAAGTGGCATATATTTATGCCAGAAATGATGGTGACAGATGTTATTTTGCATAATGAAAATTACCTTTTAAGTCTATAGTTAGAAAACGACCAAAGGGATTTTAAAATCTTAAGCTTGTGGCTCTGATGATAGTGGTATAGTGTGGTGTTTAGTACTCTGTCAGAGTTGTAGTAATAGCTCATTAGAACTTCATTGATTAGACTATGAACAGTAGCATAATGAGAGAGAAATCTGATAACTTGCATTTGTACACCTTAAAACTTTCTTATGCTGGGCAGTGGTGGCTCACACCTTTAATCCCAGCACTCAGGAGGCAGAGACAGGCGGGCAAATTTCTGTGAGTTCGAGGTTAGCCTGGTCTACAAGAGCTAGTTCCAGGACAGGCTCC
>LOJH01028255.1:358-17797 GCA_001685095.1 Ellobius talpinus
ATTTACACAATGGAGTACTAAACAGCAGAAAAAAATAATGACATCTTGAAATTTTTGGGCAAATGGGTGGATCTAGAAAACATCATATTGAATGAGGTAGCCCAGACCCAGAAAGACAAATAAAATATGTACTCACATAAAAAAATATGTACTCACTCATAAGTGGCCTTTGGACATAAAACAAAGAAAAACCAGCCTACAATTCACAATCCCAGAGAACCTAGACAACAAACAGGACCCTAAAAGAGACATAGATGGATATAATCTATGTAGGAAGTAGAAAAAGACAAGATTTCCTGAGTAAAATTGGGAGTGTGAGGATCATGGGAGAGGGCGCGGGGGGGAGGAAGGGAGAGGAGCAGAGAAAAACATATAGCTCAATAAAAACAATTAAAAAAAGAAGTCCTGGAGTGTACTTCATAGTTACCATAAAACATCTGCATAGCCATAGAAATCTCAAAAACCGAAACAAAACAAAATAAGCAAGCACACAACATACCAAAAAAAAAACCCAGAGCAGAATTCCAAGAACTGTGGGCAACTAAGCAGTGTGTAACATAGATATAATAGGACCTGCTGACAAATCCAAGGCTCTCAGCAAAAATCAGGCAGGATAAATGTTGTCAGGGTTTCTGTCCTGCCCAGTTCCTGTAATCGTTAAGTCCCAAAGAAATCACAAAGAGGTCAACATCAGTTATAAACTGATTGTCCCATTAGCTCAGGCTTCTTAACTCTTATAACTTATATTAGCCCATTATTCTTGTCTATGCTAGCCACGTGACTCAGTACCTTATTTAGGGAGACAATCACATCTTACTTCTTCTGTGGCTGGTTCATGACTGCGGACCAAGCTTTCCTCTTCCCAGAATTCTCCTGTTCTCATTGACCCACCTCTACTTCCTGTCTGGTTGTTCTGCCTATACTTCCTGCCTGGCTACCAGCCAATTAGAGTTTTATTAAAATACAATTGACAAGGTACAAACCATTGACCCACAGCAAATAAATGTCAACACAAAGCAAAAGAAGCAACCAAAGCAGTAAAAGAGCTCTCTCCAGTGACATAAGCTTATCACTTTCCAACTATAGAAAGTCAAAGGTAAGAAAATATCCTATAGGATGACAGGAAAAACTACACTTAACTTACAATTTCAAAATTCCATGGTGATTAAGCAAGACACTACTAAAGAACATGGGGCTCTAAGAGGAAATGTCAAAAATAAGATGCAGTTAATGTGATGAAAATGGAAAGAGACTTTACCAAATATTTGAGTAGTAAAAGCAGAGCTTGTACGGGAATTTTTGCACTTAGTGGACATATTAGGAAGGAAGAAAGATCCAAAAATCAATGACTTGTACTTCCACCTCTAGAAACTAGAAGGAGGAGAACAAATTAAATCTGAAGTACACAGAAAAAAAGAAAAACAAGGAAGAAATTAGTGTAGAAATCAATAGAGAAAATAAATGATTCCAAATGCATGCTCTCTGAAAAGAGCCATAAAATTGACCAGCATCCATCCAGTCTAAATAAGAAAAAGAGAGAGTGCACAATTTCCTTATATCAAAATTGAAAAATGACATCACTACAGATCCCACAGAGATTGAAAGGATAGCAGACGATAATGTAAGTAATTCTTACCAATAACACTTATAATATAGGTTAACTGGACTAATTCCTTAAACAATACAGTCTGTCAGAATCACATAAAAAGAAACAAGTCATTTAATAAGGCTTATTTAAACAGTTGAATTACCGTGGTTCAAAACAGATTGAGCCAAGCCCAAATGACTCATTTGCAAATTCTATAAAACACTTGAGGAGGAAATTATACCAGTTTTTATTTTACTATATCTCTCAATATAGAAGCAGAGGGACCACTTCCAAACTCGATTTGTAATTTCATCATCACCTTAATACCAAAACAAAACTAAGACATTATCAAAAAAAGGATACACCAATAGCACTCATGAACACAGATTCAAAATCTTCAACTAAATATTAACAAGTCCAATCTAACATCACTTTAAAAGAATAACATGTCACAATCAAATGAAACTTAGATCCTGAGTCTCCAAGGCTGGTGCAACATAAAATTAATTACTATAGTCCATCATATTAGCATGTCAAAAAAGATAAATCACATGATAATGTTGATAGATTCAGACAAGGTGAGGGCTGGAGAGATGACTCAATGTTGAAGAGCACTTCTGCTCCTCCAGAGGACCAGAGTTTGGTTCCCAGCACCCACGTTGGGCAGCTTACAACTGTCTGTGACTCTAGCTCCATGGAATCCAACGCCTTCTTCTAGACTCTGTAGGCACTTACACACATTTCTCACACACACATTTTAAACAAGCATTTGACAAAATCCAACACTGCTCATAGTGGCAACTCAGTAATTTAGAAACATAGTTCTATTATTGGAGGCCATGTGTTTGTCCTGGCTGAACAGACTCCCGAAAATAATCACACAGAAACTATATTATTTACAACACTGCTTGGCCTATTAGCTTATGCATATTCCTAGCTCACTATTATATCTTAAGTTAACCTATTTCTATTATTTTATATTTTACCACAAGGCTCATGGCCTACCAGCAAGGTTCCAGCTGGCAGCTCTGCATCTTTCTCCTCTGGCAGTTCCATGATTTCTCCTGACTTTCCCTTCTTTCTCCCAGCATTCAGTTTAGTTCCCTCCCAAGTTCTACTCTGCCCTGTCACAGGCCAGTGCAGATTCTTTATTCATTAACTAATAAAGGCAGCACATAGACAGAAGGACTTCCCACACCAGAGTGCTTTCTTTACTTGGTCAGAACAGCTACAAAAAATGTACAGGTACTAAGGGCATCATTTTCAATGCTGAGAAACCAGAAACTTTCCCACAAGATTAACAGTACTCTTCATATCCCTTCTTTTAAATATCATACTGAAAGTCCTGTCAGATTCAGGAAGACTAGGAAAGAAAATAAAGGGCACCCTGATGGGGTAGGAAGGAAGAAATAGACAGGTCTTTACTCTTTGATGGCTTCATTGTCTATGTAGAAAATTCAAAGGGATTGGAAAACAAAAAGTAAAACCCTTCCAGGAACTAACAAGTGACTATAGTAGGTGGCAGGACACGAAGTTAATACAGGAATTAACTGTCCTCCTGTATATCAGCAATGAACAAGTGCAGTCTGACCTTTAAATTATGATGTCAAATCAGTGGTTGCCATACACACACAAACAAATTTCTGTGTATGAATCTAACAAAATGTATATAAGGCCTTTATGAAGAAATCTATGAAATTCCAATGAATGAAATTTTATGAGTGAACTAAATGGAACAATAGTAGGTGCTGATGGATAGGAACCTTCAGTCTTGCCAAGTTGTCATATCTTCCCAACTCAAACCATGCAGTCACTGTAATTCCCATCAAATTCCCAGCAAGCCATTTCTATACACCAAGTTATTCTAAAAGTTTACACGTGTTCAACTATGTTCATAGCAGTTTTATTCATAATAGCCAGAACTTGGAAAAAACCTAGATGCCCCTCAACCAAAGAATGGATAAAGAAAATGTGGTACATTTACGCAATGGATTATTACTCAGTTGTTAAAAGCAATAATATAAAGAAATTTGAAGTTTTCAATTGGATGGAACTAGAAAAAAAATCATCCTAAGTGAGGTAACCAGGACCCAGAAAGACACACATGGTATGTACTCACTCATAAGTGGATATTAGATGTAAAGTAAAGGATAACCAGGCTACAATACACAGCTCCAGAGAGGCTAGGTAAGAAGGAGGGCCCAAGAGGGGACTCATAGATCTCCCTGGGAAGGAGAAATAGAAGGGAATCCTGCTGAAAAGAGAGAGGAAGGATCGTATGAGCCAGAGGGGTCAAGAACATCACAAGAAAACCCATAGACTAACTTGGCTCATAGGCACTCACTGAGTCTGAACCAACAACCAGGGTAGTTGGATGGGACTGACAATTGTGTAGTTTGGGCTACTTGTGGGACTCCTAACAACGTGGGCAGGGTTTATCCCCAATGCTTAGGCTGACCCTTGAGATCCCATTCCTTCTACTGGGTTGCCTTGACCAGCCTTAATACAAGGGGAGGTGCTTAGTCTTACCACAACTTAACATGCTTTGCTTTGTTGATATCCATGAGAGGTCTGCCCTTTCTGAACATAAACAGAGGAAGAGTGGATTGAGGTGAGGGGCAGAGGGGAGGGGAGGGAAGGGAATGGGAGAAGAGGAGGAAGGGAAAACTTGGGTCGGGATGTAAAATAAATAAGTTTTTAAAAGACGTTTACATGGAGAGACAAAGGACCCAGAATAGTTACCAACACAATCCTAAAGTGTGAAGAGTGAAGTTGGAGGACCAACATTACCTTGTTTCAAGACTTAGAGAGCTATGGTGATTAGGACAGTGACAGTGGCCAAATCAATAACTAGAAAAAGACCTTTGGGGGCCTTTATCTCAGTTCGTGGGCCCATGCCTGTTCTCAGAAGTACTTCCCTTTTATGATAAACTACTTCTATTTCCATTTCTAAAAAAAATAATAAAAAGAAATACACAGATAAATAGATCAATAAATCAAGGGCATAGGATAGAATCCTCAGAAAATGATTCACTTCATTATAATCAACCAGTCCTTCACAACAATAAGGACCACACAATGGAGGAAGAATAATCTTTACAAAATGGCCCTTGAATAATGCAACGCTGGAAGATAAACAGAGTCTAGACACAGAATTTACTCTCTCCTTCATTAAAATTAATTCAAAAATGGGCCACAGATTAAAGCACAAAAGTGAAAAACTGTAAAATCTTAGTATGCTAGTGAATTTTATATCAACCTGACACAAGCTTTGGTCATCTGAGAGGAGGGAACTTCAACTGAGAAAATGCCTTCACGAGACCAGGTTGTAAGCAGACAGGCCTACTGGACTTAATTAGTTTCTTAATTTATTTCTAAATTAATGAAGGATGGCCCAGGCAACTGTGGGAAGGGACTGGTGGTCCTGAGATCTATGAGAAAGCAGGCTGAGCAAGTCACAAAGAGCAAGCCAATAAGCAGCACTCCTCCATGGCTTCTGCATCAGCTTCTACCTCTAGGTTCCTTCCAGTTTGAGTCCTCCCTTGGTTCCCCTCAGTGAACCATGATTCAGGGCATACAAGCCTAATAAACCCTTGTCTTCCCAGGTTGTTTTGGTCATGGCGTTTCATGGCAGTATTAGGAACCCTAAGACACCTTGGGTGGATAAAATGCAGATAACCTTGGTTCAATGCTAATGTTTCAGGAACAAATCAAAGGCATGATCCACCAAAGAAAAAACTGGTACATTAGGCTTCATTAAAACTAAAAACTTTTCCTGTGAGAGTTACTGTCAGGGGAATGATAACACAAGTCACAAATGAGAAGAAAGCATTTTGCAAAAGACATGTCTGATAAAGAACTGTCAAGCCACCTGCAAAGAAAATGTATAATTCAAGTAGAAGAATGCAAAGAACCCAATTAAAAAGGTCCACACAACCAAAACAGCTCATCAAAGGAGATATTTAGATGGCATACCAGCATGAGACACCACACATCAGATTTCATCAGGGAATCACAAGGGAAAAACACCTAGGAGACAGCTCTGTTAGACAGGCCAAGTGCAAAACACTAACAATCCCAATGCCACAGGATGTGGAGGTATGGGAGTTGCTGGTGAAATGGCGGCATTACTTTGATGCCAAAGGGATAAGAGTCCATCCGGGTAGCAAGCTGCAGAGATGATGGCAGGAACAAAAGCTGACAGCTCAGCTCTTCAAATGCAAGCACAAAGCAAACTAACTGGGAATGGTATGGGTCTTTAACCTCTCAAAGCCCACCTCCAATGACATACTTCCTTCAACAGGGCCACCCCTCCTAAGTCTCCCCAAACAGTGCCACCAGCTGGGGACCAGATATTCAAATGCCAGAGCCTGTGGGGAACATTTCTCAGTCAAACCACTACACTTTGACATTCCCTACCCTTGTGACCTTGCTGTTTGCTGAGCATAGCTGTTTCCATTTATGGCTCATAGATTCCTCAGCAGACATTCTGCATTCTTGACATTTTCAGTATCCTGAGGTCTCTATTGGGGTTTAGTCTTCACTGTCGCTGCTTCATGCATCATCCTCTTAGCGGCTCCCTGCAGGGATTCAATCCTGCTACATATGGCCTAGCCTCATGGACTTCTCCTCTAGAATCTTGGTAGACACTTCCATGACCTTGTAACTCTTGCACTCTGCATGTCTGCAAAACCAAACCATCAAGTGGCTGATGCCAAATTCGATTGCTAGGTTGAGCAATATCCAGGGCTTTGTGGACTACAGTTGTGGCAGCTTCTGTGCCTGGGTAGCTGAACCTGGAGAAACACATCATTACAATGACCCTTCTGGGAGCTGGCTACCTAGGAATCACTCTTTTATTCAAAGGAAAACATTTGAAACGAATTTGACATTTTACACTTTGGAACCTGTGATGGGTGGGATCTTGCCAATCCCTGACATTCACTCAAGGCGTCTTTCTTCTAACCTCCAGTTCTCACTGCAAACCTGACTAAACACACATGATGATAAGCATCTCACAGACTGCATGTTAGACTGTCTTGAAGTTTGTCTGCCGAATTGGGGTCCATTTTCCTTTTGATTTCAGCCTCACTCAGCATTGCAGGACACAGGCAAACTACAGTCAAATTCTCTGCCAGGATGTAATACAAGTGACTTGTAGTGCCATGACCATAAGTCTTTGTTGCCATCTGAAACCTCATGAGAGGTCTTTTCTGCCTGCATTTCTTCTCTCATATTGGCTTCTGAGCTCCCACAAGAACTATCCATGAAACTCTGGTTACAGCATTTTGGGGCTTCCCAAGACTGCATGGCCAAACTTCCAAATACCTCTCATAAATCTAAATCAGTTGCAAAGGCTCAAGACCCATGTGGTCAACGTTAGTCATAGCAGTGACCCTGCATCTCAGCGCCTACTTTTCATATCAGCACTTTTGCATTACTGCAAGCAAAGCCTGGCAGATGCAAAACAGGGAAGGAAGGATGGGTTTGGCTCATGCTTTCAAGAGTTCAGCTTGTGACTTCTTGGCCTCATGCACTTGAGCACTGGAAGGCAGGAGTATGTGACCGAGAAGAACTGTTTATGTCACAGCTGGCAAGAAGCAGAAAGCAGCAGAAAGTGGCCAGCTATAATACACCACTAAGGACTGGCTCCTAGAGACCTGCTTTCTCCTTCTAGGTCTGACCTCTCCAGAGTTTCAGGCTCTCTCAAGTTAGCACCATCAGTTGGAGACCAAGTTTGGTGGTTTGAAAGAAAATGGCACCCAACGGGAGTGACACTGTTAGGAAGTGTGGCCTTGTTGGAGTAGGCGTGGTCTTGTTGGAGGAAGCGTGTCACTGTGGAGGCGGGCTCTGAGGTCATATGTGCTCAAGCCACTCCCAGTAAGACAGTTCAGTTCCTGTTGCCTACAAGATGTAGACCCCTCAGCTCCTTCTTTGGCACCATGTCTACCTGCACACTGCCGTGTCCCGCCTTGATGAGAACGTACTAAACCTCTAGAAATGTAAGCCACACCAATGAAAGGATTTTCCTTTATAACAGTTGCTGTGGCCATGGTGTCTCTTCACAGCAATAGAAACCCTAAGACACTGAGCATCCAAACACAGGCCTGTGAGGGGCATTTAAGATTCAAACTGTACTGGTCATGGTGGTGTATGCCTTTAACCCTAGCACTCAGGAGGCTAAGACAGCTTGATCTCTCTAGCGAATTCCAGGCCATCCAGGGCTACATAGTGAGAACCTGTCTCAAAGCAAACAAATAGACAAGCAAAGATTATAATCATAGCATCACTTCCTTGATATATAATTAGGAAACAGGGGCTTTGATACTTAGAAGGGGCCTGTAACAGGTGTCCAGAAGTGATGGGGGTGCTTGATTGTTTTGTTTTCTCTTACACGAATGAAATACTGCCATGCTTATGGACCCACAACTATTTCATTCGCAGAAAAGATAATAATAAATAAAAGTTAAAACATAAACAAGCATAGGTCAGAAAAGAGTCTCTTTGAGAATAAGTCTGAGTTCATGATAAATCTTGTTCTATTTTTACAGAGCAAAAATCGGCATCATAAAGAAGTCAATTGTCCAATAACTTGCATATTTAATAATTACAGTAGTGTGAACGCTGTCTCATTTGCACCTTTCAGTCCTTGGAGAGGCTTCTCCTGCAAGGCACACAAAGAGTCAGACTCTTGTCACTTGCCCTTCCCTGCTCTAACTTTGGCTTGTAATATGCTCTTCTAGGGCAAGGGTATGTGAATCGGTTCAACCCATGTGCCCAGCTTGTATAATTAACACCAGGCACATTATGGTGCTTAATAAATATTTGTCCTTATCTAAGCTCCCAACCAAAGGAGGTGGGCCATCATGCTCTCTGTTTGCATGAGTAACTGAGGGCTCGGGAAAGCTTGCTGACTTTCCCACAGTCAGCCACCTGGGGATCCGCTCCAAGATGGTGGAAGTCTGCTGATCTGCTGAGCACTCTTGGTGGTAATGGGTTTCCCTCTCCAGATTCCTCTGAGAAACTGTCTCCCAAAGTAGCACTTCAGAACTTTGCAGCAACGTCCGTTGGCTGGAGGTTGGGGGAATAAATTCCCCAAGCTCTCTCACTTCTCCTAGGTTCTTCCCCATGCTTCTCAGAATCAAGGAGCATCTGCTAGGCTCCTGTGGTGAGGCTGGGGCAGTATAGGGTAGGATTATCACATGGACCACCTCATATATTCTTCACAGCAATGGTGTCAGGATGCTGCACTGCAGTGGGGTGGGGGTGCAGGGGCGGGGCTTCAGTCTGCTCTTGGTCAGTACTGCTCACAGACCCAAATGGGAACAGTGGCTTGCCACTGGTGGATGGGTGTTTAACAGGAAATCTGGAAACATGACCCAGAGCCTATCTTTTTAAGATTAGCTGTTATTATTTTAAATTGCACTCATGAGTGTGCACGCGCATGTGCACGTGAAGGCAGATGTCCTCAGAGGTCAGTGGTATCAGATCTCCCTGAAGCTGAAGCTAAAGCTGTGTAAGGTGGGTGCTAGGAATAGAACCCAGACCCCTCTGCAAGAGCTGCACCCGCTTGTAACTGCTGAGCCCTCTCTCCGGCCCCAACATATAAAATATTAACAACAACAAAATTCAACTAAGCATCTAACTGCACCATTTACTAGCTCAGTTCATTGCTGCTTTACATCAGCCTATGAGCCCACGTTTGTAATCCCAGAAAACCTTTTGGCCGCAAGCAAACTGCCTTGGCTGTTTATCTTCAATCATGAGGTATCAGTACTATCTTAGTTTTCTGTTGCCATAAGAAAATACTTTGGGCTGGATATTTTATAAAAGGAAGCCATTTATTAAACACCCATGCTGGAGATACAGGAGTGTGACACTGGTGTCTCTCTGGCTTCCTGATGACAGCCTCAGGAGGAACAGAGAAGGAAGTGGGAAAGGGGCATGTGAAGAGGGATCTTGTGGCAAGAGACAGTGGGGCTTAGCTTACCTCCTAGAAGCCATTCTTAGTACAGTTAACTCACTTTGGTGAGAAGCATCAATTCTCTCATGATGGTGGGGTCCCCATGAATCATTTTTCTCCTAAAAAATGGCACCACTTCTCAGCTCTGCCACACTGAAGACCAAACCCTATGTTTTGGTGGGGACATACCATAATACTCATCTCCTTTCTCGGGAGACTTGGGGAGGACCACAACATTCTTTGTGTACAAAGAACGAACTGGAACACATTGTATATTACGCCCACCTGTTTCATAATAACCAAAGTGATAACACTAATAAGACTGACATCCATAGAGGCCCCCCATTTGATTTTTAGGTCCTTATCCACTAGCCACCTTTCCAGAGAACCCCCTTTCCCCTAATCATTTTACTTAAAAATAGCTTATGGGGCTAATGAGATAGCTCAGGCAGTAAGAATGCTTGTTGTGCAAGCATAAGGATCTCAGTCCAATGCCGAGAGCTTAGATGTAAAATCCAGATGTGCTAACATCTATTTGTAATCCCAGCATTGGGAGAGCAGAGTCATGTGGATCTCTAGGACTCTAGACCCTGTCTAGCCAAATTGACAAGTTCTAGGCCACTGAAAGATCTTGTTGCTAGAAAATGAGGTGGGTTGTACTTGAGGAACGACACTTGAGATTGACCTCTGGCCTTCATATGTGTGTGTGTACCTCACACACACACATACATACACACACACACACACCACAGCTTACAGTCTCTGTTCTCCTTCCCCTCTATTCCTTACTGAACCTTTATTTCTCACACAGTACTAATCTCTAACTAAGCTCATTTTATATTCATGCAATGATAGCAATTCATATCATAACAACACCAAGAATAATACATTTATTATTATTTATTGGTTTTTCAAGGCAGGGTCTCTCTGTGTAACCCTGGCTGTTCTGGAACTCACTGTGTAGACCAGACTGACCTTTAAATTATAAATCAACCTGCCTCTGGTTCCAGAGTGCTGGGATTAGACATGTGTACTACCACTTCTGGCTAGATGGTTTTTCTTTTCTTTTCTTTCTTTTCTCTTTTTAAAAGTTATTTCTATTTTATTATTTTTCTGTTTACCGGTATTTTGCCTGCATGTATGTCTGTGTACCACATGCATGCAGGACCCACTGAGGTCAAAAGAGGAAACTGGATCCCCCGGAACTGGAATGAGCTGTCATGTGAGTGTTGGGAATAGAAGCTGGGATCTCTGGAAGAGCAGCCAGCATTTTTTAAGCACTGAGCCATCCCTCCAGCACATTCTGCCTTCATAACCATGGTTAGGATGGGGGAGCCGAATTAACCCTTTCCTCTCCAAGTGGCTTTTAGACAAGGTGTTTCATAACATCGATAGACTGGCCACTAGGACAACAGAGTAGCCTAAAGTATGTCTTCTCCCAGAGTCATGGAAGCTAGGACTCCAAGAGGAAGGTCAGCAGGGCACACTGAAGGTGTGAGGAGAGGCTCCCTCCACACCTTGCCATAGCTTCTTATACCTCACCCAAGGGCCCAGGTGCCAAATGAAGGCCTGGCCCTCAGGTTATGGTGCAGTTGGGAGACACCAGAACCTTTAGTGACTAGGACTTAGTGGAAGGAAGGTAAGTCACTGGATGCCATTGAAAGGGACATTTTTCTTTTGTAGGTTCATTTTCTCGAGCATTTTGTCATAGTGACAGAAAACTGGTTAGCATGCTTGGCTCCTAGCTGCTGTCTCTTCAGTTCTTCCTCTTTCCTGTGCGTCTATCTGTGGCTCTGTGTCTAAATCTCTTCCATTGTGTGAGACACAAGCCATCGAACGAATGGCTCACCTTAATCCCATGTGGCCTCATCTTAACTAAAGGGGTCCACATAGGGTCAGGGCCTGAGGTTCTGGGTGGACATGAGTTTGGGGCTACACTTCACCCCACCACAGACACTAAGGTGGGAAGAACAATGCTCTCAAGGTCACAGAGTAAGGGGAGGAGGGGGACTCAAGCTCAGGCTTGTTCTGCTTGAAGAGTGGTCTATTACCTTCCTTCACTGCCTCTCGGTTGTCTCCATTTGTAGAATTGAATCACAGTTTTATTACCTTCAAATTGCTGGACACAAGCATCCTAACAGCATTTCGGGGGCCAGGGCCCTGGAAATCTCATTTCTGCTGGTCCAGGGCCTCCAGGGACCAACATCTTTCACACTCTTTTCCATCACTGGGACTGACGCCAGCCCATGGCGAAGTGGTACCCGACCCATGGCTGAGTAGTACCATTCTCACATCCTTCTCCAAGAACCTGGCCTCTCTCACACATTCCAAAATTTCAGCAATGTCATATTGTCAATCTGTAAATGTTTAACAGACAAATTGGAAAGAGTGCACAAGTCCCAGTACAAAAACTAAAGTCCCAAAAAATCCAACAAATCCACCCACCTAACCCTAGCCTGCCCACCTCTTGTATCAAGCCAGGTCAGTATTTCCTTCCAATGGCCTAAAAGTTCAAGTCCTGTCGTGATTTCTGAATTGTGTTAGTCCATTTTGTCACTGTGAGTACATGTGTGTGCTTGTGTTCATGTGCACCTGTGTGTACCTTCCTTCTCCAAAGAAGATTCTACACAGCTTAGGATAACAACCATCCCTTGCTCTAGGGAATGAGAGCAATATCTGTCACCACTAGAACACTGGGTCATCTTCCCTCTGTTGGATGCTAATGCCTTGGGCCAGTTAAGCTATGCCAGCTAAGCCAGTTTGCCACTTGCTGGTCCCCAGGCAACCCCTTGTTTCTCACTAAGTCTTTGACTGGCTTTCCTTCCACCTGAAACTCTCTTGTCCTGTGGACTTTGAATGGTTCATTCTTTTCATCTTTCAGATCTCAGCTTGCATGAGCAGAGCATCTCTGACCATTCCGCCAAGAAATCACATCCCCTTAACCTCCCCATCAATGCTCCTGATGCTCCCAAAGCCAACCACCAGTCTCGCCTGTTTAGCCTCCCCATCGGTGCCACCTGAGTTGCCAAAAAATGATTTGTCTTTTTTCTGTCCCCTTTGCTAGAATTCATGCTCCAAGAGGGCAAGAATTTGGGGTGTTTGCCCCCCCATGGTCTCCCCAGTAGGTTGACTAGGAACTGGTATACGTGGTCTCTAAAGCTTGGCCAGTAAGATTCAAGATTCAGATCACTATCTCTGCCTGTGCTTCCAAAACAGCAAACGACAAGCTTTCACTTCATGTTATTGCTTTTCTGATCTTACTTAGCCAATGCTGCCTTGAGGTTTTATGCAGAGAAGTCACTCAGCCCAGGAAGAAACTTTCAGTATTAACATTTACAAGGAGTCTCAACATTTGTAGTACAGGCCTCTCCACCCAACGTGGTTCAGAGTCTAAAATTTCCTTGGAAAAAAGTATGCATATGTCAAATTTGCACATGCTAGAGGGAGGGACATGAACGCGCTCTCTCCTATCTGTGTAGCTACTTCACAGTAGATGTTCGTCAGATGAATGAATAGCGTATGCCACTATTTCTCAGCCATGTGACAAATGGGCTCAATTTCCTAAGGCTGCTATAACAAATTGCCACAGACTCGGTGGCTTAAAATATGGAGATTCATTCTCTGACAATTCTGCAGGCCAGATGTCCAAACCCATGCCTCTGGGCTGACATCACAGTGTCATCACAGACAAGTCCTCTCTAGAGGCTCTGAGGGGACATGCAGGTCTTGTTGCTTTTGGCCACATCACTCCTGGTTCTTTTTCTCCCCTTCACCGGGGTCACAGCCCACACTCCCATAACAAAGGTTGACAAGAGAAAAGTGGGCTGGGTAGATGGCTTGGTGAGGTAAGTGCTTGTCAGCTAAGGAATCCAGGATCCCTAGAACCAACGGAAAAGTCACCGGAGCTGTTGGCCTGCCTGCAGGCTCAGTACTCACGGCAGGGTGAAGAAAACCCTGGGACTGGTTAGCTAGCTACACCAGCTGTAAGTATGAATTCTGGGTTCAGGGAGAGACCCTGCCTCAGTAAGAAATGTGGAGAGCGATCAAGTAAGACACACAACGTCACAAAGTCAATTTTGAGTATCCAGACATGCATTCACATACATCCATATACATATGTACATCACACATACATAACACACAAAACATAAATTAAAAAAACTTTTAAAAGTATTTAATCATAGTTCTAGATGGCCCAGAAGCCATCAGAAGTAAGAATTCAAGATAAGGTTCAATAAGCAGTACAAGTTTAGGTTTGAAAAAAGAACAGCTGTATAGAAATATGATTAGACAAGAAGGTATGCGGAAATGGAAAACAATCTGAAAGGAAATGCCAGCGGGCCCAGTCTATTCCAATTCTTTCCTTCCTGCCTGTGTCTGGGCTTCTTCCTCCCCAGTGGGGCACAAGCCCTCTGCAATGAGAGCCTGCAACTGTCTCAGGGAGTTTCTGTTCTAGTGACAAAACACTATAACCAAAGCAATTTGGAGAGGAAAGGGTTTATTTGGGCTTACAGAGCCACGTGACAGTTCATCATAGAAGGAAGTCTGGGCAGGAATTCAAAGCAGGGACCTGGAGGTAGAAACTAAAGCAGACAACAGAAAAGAATGCTGCTTTCTGGCTTGTTTCCCATAGCTTGCTCAGCCTTCTTTCTTACATACGCCAGGACTTCCTGCCCAGGGATGGTATCGCCCTCAATGGGCCCTCCCTCATCAATCATTAATCAAGAGAGTGGCCTATAGACTCACCTATAGGCCAGTCTTACAAAGGCATTTTCTCATTTAAGATTCCCTCTTCCCAGATATGTCTAGGTTTGTTTCAGGTTGGCAAAAACCCACCAGAATAATGATCTTCTACTAGACCAGAATCTCTTTAGGGCTGGACAGGAAAGCACTGGGGAAGGACAGGGTTAGAAAAGATCATTCTAGTTGGGTCGACTCTGGGGGGGGGGAGTGTTCTTGTTCCTATGACCCACCTTAGCCAAGAAGAATCCTAGTGGCTACGACTCACTTTGGAAGGAAAACGAGGGGGAAAGGAGCAGGAGGGAGAGTAGTTCAGGAAGGCTTTGGTTCTGAGCCTGACTTCAAGGCCTTCCAATGCCTTTTAGTTCAAAGTACTTTTACAGTGAAGCTCCACACTTCAGGTGATGTTTTCTGAGCTGCAGCATTCCAGACTCCACGCTGCTTTCTTGGCTCTCGCTCTCTGAAGCAATACCTATGGCTTTTACAGTTCCCCCTGAAGACCCACTTGGCGATTTCCTAAATGATATCTACATATGCTTATATATGATGGATGCATATGTGACAGATACGTGTGTGTGTACATGTACATGTGTGTATGCAGGTGCACACATGTGCTAGAGGACAGAGGTCAACAGCAGGGGTCTCCCTCTGTTTCTCTCCACCTCTTTCTTTGAGACAGAATCTCTCACAGAACCCAGAGCTCACCCACTCATACAGAGTGGCAGGCCAGAGAACTCTAGGAATCCACTAGTCTCTGCTGCCATAGTTTTTTACAGAGATGTTAGGGATCTGAACTCGGATCCTCACACTTGCACACCAAGCTCTTTAGCAGCTAAGCCATCCCCTCCAATCCCCTTATTCATTTATATAATTCTTCATAACAGTCTCTGTTGTCTGTTGAACATTTTCCCTGCCCCAACCTAGCTCCTCCTGACCCTCCCCTTTCTCACCCTTCCAGTTGTGTTTGTCTCCTTTGTTCCCCAGCACAGATTCACCTCTTTCATCTGACATATACATGCATTATTTTATGTGACTATATAAATCTCCCTGGCCATCAGAGAAATGCAAACCAGAACCTCACTGAGATTCTATCTTACTCCTTTTTTATTCTTTCAAAGTCATATGAAGACACTGCATACAGGTTCCAGGGACTAGTATTTGGTATCTTGAGAGTCATTCATCTTCCTACCATACCAACTAAAGAGGAACAGAGGCATAAATACAGACACATCCACATCCACCAAGCCCTGGACCCCATCGCCCTCTCCCCTAGGGCTTTAGTTAGAAGTCACAGAGGAATTTCAGATTGCGAGAGAGTCAGACATGGATGATATATAGGAGGGAGGGTTGTTCAAATGACTCTGTCACCCCAGTGTGTAATCAGGAGGGTGATGGGAGCTGCCTTAGGGCATTGATGCTCAATTCCATTGAGAATTAGTGGCGTATAATGATGCTGGCTTCCTTTGTACCCCACAGCAACAGCGATAGGCATCTACCTGCAGTCAACACTGCTGGCACCGGAGAGGAAAAGCAGGGTATAAAGCCATTGCTCCAAGGCAGCTCGGGTGTCTGAGAGCATGTCCACAGTTGGCTGCTCCAGCAGCCTTTCTGCTAAGGGTGGCAGGAATTCCATTACTTGCTCTCCCACACTTGGCATGTTAATTGAAACAGCAAAGATAACATCATCAATCCAGAAGGGTCATGAGTCCTTTTTGCCCTCTTGGCAAGTTAATGTGGCCTAATATTTGTTTAAAGTCCACCTATTCTTTTAAATGAATGTGTTAAGACACTCTCTCCAGCAGAGTTTTGATAAGTGCCCTACATCCCTTGCTCCTTTAAGCAATAAAGTAGATAAATTTTTCTTTCCTTTTCTGCCCTACAAGCAGCCAGTTTTTCCAAAGGAAAATTGGCTTTATAAATGAGAAGCAGATTTTGTCCCACAAAAGATCTGAGGCATGGGTATTGGTCCCAGTTCTCTGGAGGGTGCACTCTTAGCTGCTGAGCCATCTCTCCAGCCTGATTAAAAAATAGTTTTTGTCTATATTGTATTTTTATTATTTCAAATAATGAAGTGGGTCTAAATTGAAGCCCCCCCAACCCAAACTCACTCTGCAAATCTTAATAGAACTGAGGTGATCAAAATGACTCCATTTCAAGACCAGTGGTTTCCAAAGCAAGCCACACATTTAAATGACTGAAGAGATTTGTAAAAGTACGAATGCTGAACCCCAGCTACAGAGTGCAGATTTAGCTAATCTGGAGCAGATCCAGAGTGCAGTATTTTTTAAAAACACATTTCCAGACAATTCTAATGCGCAGCTGGAGTTGGAAAGCACCCGACCATTGTAACAAATTGCCACACAGCACATCATTCGTAAATGTCTCTTAAAAACACAATGTCGCTGAGCAATCGGCACTTTGGCGCCACTGTGTTTGCTTGTTGCAAGACCAATAGGTTCTCTCTATTTTTTTTGAAGTATCATGGCCAGAAAGAAGCATGTGCACATTGCATTCTCTACACTACTGCTGCTGACAGCAAAAGAGTTTGCAATTTCAATATGTATCAATGGGAGGGATAGAGGCATTGAGCATATTCCTGCAATGACCTGTTCCACGATAGCTAAAATAAATGAACCAGATATACAGCAATCTAAGCAAGTGTCACATGATTCCCTGATGAGTGAAAAGAATCCATTTCAGTCAGAACATTCTAGTGTGATACTATTTATGCTGGAAATGTTAAAAAAGGAAAGCTACTAATGATGAGGGACGGTGCAAGACAGGTGCAGACACAGATGTGAACAGAAACGAGAACACTCTGTAATAAACCCTGTGGCAGACAAACCCCCTAGTCAGAGCAGAATCCAGGGGAAACTTCAGAGGTTCAAATTCACTTCTCAGAAAATGACATTGCACTCTCTGCTCCTCCCTGTTCTAGAGACAGCCGCTTCTTTTCGGGCAGTGCCAGCCTCATTCCAGAGACACGATGGTGAAGGTCGGAGTGACCGGATTTGGCCGTATTGGACGCCTGGTTACCAGGGCTGCCTTCATTTCTGGCAAAGTGGACGTTGTTGCCATCAATGACCCTTTCATTGACCTCAACTACATGGTCTACATGTTCCAGTAGGACTCCACCCATGGCAAGTTC
>LOJH01028256.1:10535-21038 GCA_001685095.1 Ellobius talpinus
GGTGGCTCACAACCATCTGTAATGAGATCTGGTGCCCTCTTCTGGCTTGCAGGCTTACGTGCGTGCAGACTGAACACTGTATATCCATAATAAATAAATCTTGGAGGGGGAGAGAGAGAGAGTGAGAGAGAGAGAGAGAGAGAGAGAGAGAGAGGTCACTCAGTGGTAGAATATCTGTTAATATACCCAAGGAAGGTCGGGGTCATTCTCTAACCCCAAGGTAATTAAGTTGTGTCAAACAATAGCATTTTCAAATGTTATTTTTGTTATTTTAAACCTCTTATTGCACTCACTGTTTCTCGTAGTCTTAGATGTTTATAAATATTAGTTCATTAATTCTCACAACAACCTTTAAAGGTGAATTTCTAGTCTCCAGTTATAGACACACCATCAGGCCTTCACAGTGTGTGAAGGACACTTGGGCAAGGGCGTCATTAAACCATCTGGGATGCTGTCCTTCGGCTCTTTTCTGTCAGTGGGCATTACGTGTTAAATCCAAGTCCTGCAATTTGGTAGATACTCACAATGCCTGAAACCTGTATTCTTTCAGTAAAAATGAAGTTGTAGGAATGCAACTTTAATTTGTTTACATTTGCAAGTTAGAAGAAAAATATCTACCGTAAGCCCCAGGTTCTGAAGACCTAGTCAGCCCATGGTTCTGATGCCTGATTAAAACAACAACAACAACAACAAAACCCTATGTGGACATGGTGGTGCCCCCTTTAATTCCAGCCATCAGAAGGCAGAGGCAGGTGGATATCTGTGAGTTCGAGACCAGCCTGGTCTATAGCGTGAGTTCCAGAGAAACCCTGTCTTGAAAAACAAATAAACAAAAACAAACAAAAAGAAGAAAAGCTGCTATGATATGTGCATGTGAGTGTGTGAGAGTGTGTGTGAGAGCATGTGAGTGTGAGCATGTGTGTGAGCATGTGTGTGTGAGTGTGTAAACATGAGTGTGTGTGTGTCTGAGAGTGTGAATGTATGTGAGCATGTGTGAATGTGTGTGAGCATGTGAGTGTGTGTGTGTGTGTGTGTGTGGTGATGTGTTCATTGATGGGAGGCACTCAGAAGAAGACAATTGCAAGTGTCAGCCCCCATCCCTGTTCACTTTCTTTGATTCGGAATCTGACATCCCTGCAGAGGCCGTTCTAGCTGGCCCATGAGCCTCTGCCTCCCGTCTTGCTGTAGGAGTGCTGAGATTACAGTTGCACACTGATGACTTCAGCTTTAGGTAGGTTCGGGGATTTGAACTCAGGTCCTCACACTTGTGCAGCAAGTGCTTTACCCACTGAGCCATCTTTCCATGTTTGTACCCCTGCATTTGGACGTAGGAGGTCAGCCTCAGGTATCAGTCCTCTTCTTCCACCCTGCTTGAGACAGGGTCTCTTCTTGTTGTTTGTTTATTGTGTCAGGCCTGTTGGACCATGAGCTCTGGGAATTCTCCTGTCTCTGCCCCATCTCACGGTAGGAGTCCTGGGGTTACAGACGAACCCTACTTTATGTGGCTTCTAAGTATCCAAAATCAGGTCCATAGCAAGCACCGTACCCCACCTCCCCAGTCCAGTCCTTGATTTTTATTTATTTATTTATTTGTGCATAACAGAAAAATATTTGGGAAATCTTTCAATATAAAGGCCCTCCAGTGGCAAATGTTCATACAGGGCTGACACCTGAATATGTGACTTCTGCTGTAGGCTGGATCTGAGTGGCCTGTTGGTGATGCAGGGGGATGGGGCGGGGGCAGACCCAGGCCACCCTTTGGAGAGCAACATAAGCAAGAGGGAGACAGTGTGGCCTTGTTTTATCTGGGTCAGCTTGAAGGATGTAGCTGGCGCGGAGTGGGTAGTGTGTAGTGGAGTGTCTTTGTTCGGAAGGGTTGCAGTGGTGAGTCCCCACCTGGGTGTCTGCCCCAGCTCTGTTAGATAGCTCCTCTGTAGCTCACTGTCGTGTGGGGAGTCAATAGACAGCCAATGGACCGGCAGGTGCTTCACGGCCAGCGGCTCTACTGCTGCAGCCAACCTGAAGCTGCAACCATTCTCATTAACCCCCGTCCTTTTTCTGCCTTCCCCAGAAGCTTCCAGGACTTTCTAGGCTTCCTGCGCCCAGATCATATACCCTGGCCTGATTTCATAGCTCTCTATTTCTCAGAATTGCCCTTTCACAAACGTTCTTGCCGGTTGTCTGCCCACAAGTAGCCTCTGGTTGACACTGTAATAATCCGGTGGTACCCCTGAACCCCACTTCTCAGGATTCATAAGCCTAGAGGATTCTGGCTTCTCCACAGACCACAAAATATAGACGAGGTGGTAACTTTTACAAGAGAATCCCCAGAAGCTTGGGAATTGGTGTGGAGTCCTGCGGCGGTTTTAAAGAACACAGCAAAAACGATGTAATGATGAGTGACAGCCAGCAGCGACGCGTCCAGCTCTGGAATCGGGAGAGAAGAATGTTCTAACTTGGACTGGAAGTTGGCCAGCCATGGGGTTTTATTGACCATAAGTTGCTAATTCAAAGGCTTTTCCAGCCATGACCCCCAGTTCTCCTCTTACTGCACTTCCTACATTTCCTGGAGTCTGCATTTATGACTTTTATCATCATAAAGTTCAAAATGAAATACCTACTTAAAAATTAATTGAAGCCTGCGAACATCACATCATTTGTTAACGTGCATAGTGAGCGTGCACCCCTCATCTCCCCCATCTGTTTATTTTGCGATTAATAAAGGCAAGGCATGTTTGTGCTTGAGGCTGGAGGATCTTGGCTGCCTGTGTTGGAATCTGTGAATTGAGTCCAAATTGATAATGTCCTGGTATTTGTGGAAGCTTTTATTTATTTATTTTAGAAAAAAAGCTGCTTAAATGAAGGCACATTTTTCTAAAGCTGACCACATAGAGTTCAGGATAAACAGCTTTCTAGTAAGACGTTTGTGAAGAAGAAGGATATGGATTTACCGTAGGGGTCTCGAGTGTGTTTTCAAGGCATTGTTTTAAGTTGGTGGGAGGCCCAGATGAAAGGAGGGTTTCATGATAAGCCCCCCATGAGTCATTTTGTGCTGCAGTGAGAAGCTGAGACATGGGATTTGCTCACGGTCCTTCTGCAGAAAGTTCCTGCTGGCAGAAGGGTATGAAGGCTGCCCTGCCCTGCCCTGCAGCAGTACAAGGCCTTCATTTGGCCTGGGATTTGGGGAGGGAGCCTACAGGGAGGCTCCCACTACAAAATTAGTCCTCTTCTCCCCTTCATCTTCTTTCTGTGCCTGACATAAGGTGGGCATCGTGTCTTCCCCCCTTCCTTTGTGTACTTTCCCCCTGTGAACAGTCATTTAATTTATTCCTTGCTGCTTATCATTTTATTAATCAGACTTTTCTCCCTGGGCCAGGCTCTTCTCCCGAGCCCTTGTCTCAGTTTCGTGACGCGCATTCATCAGCAAACGTTGGCTTCTGTGTCGGCAAGCCAGATCTGGAGTACAACATCAGAAAACCAGAATTTTCTATGTGCCTGGTCATTAGGGTTGGAGCCTGCTCCCTGGGAGCCCTAACATGCTGGGCTCAGCCTCCCTTCCTCAGCATGCCAGTCAGAGAGCCAAGTAGTAGCGAGAAAGAGAGAAAGGAGGTTGATCCAATGTGGTCACGTTGGGAAGAGGAACAAATAAAGGGGTCCATTGACCCCAAGCCCATCTTCAGGGTCATTCTGTGTGAGTTAGAGTTTAATAGAGGTCACAAAGGTCATAGCCAAATGGTCCTGGTCAAGATGTGGTCCCATCCGTTACTGTCTGGGTGGGCCATAGTCTCTCCTGCAAGTTGGTCTAGTGTTATCAGGACTGTGAGCCTTTTTCCTGAGACACAATTTCCCCATCTGACTAACACTACTAGGCTTAGCCATTTCATCCTCTCAGCTTGAGATGTCTGGGAGAAATCCGGTTTCTCTGGAACCATTGTTTTATTAGTCTGATAGCCAGAGGGAGCGGCCAAGTGTCCCTGCCAGGACAGTCACACCTGGGTTCCAGAACTGAGCTGGTTAAGCTGAAGGGCCTTGGCTCCTCCTCTCTAATTTTCTTTACAATCTTAAGTATTTCCTGATAGTGGCAAGACAGTGTTTACTGTGTGCTAATGAGTGTGTGCTAATGGGGTAAGCCAGGAATGCCTGCTGACCTGGTACATGGGAGTCAGGAGGGTCATGAGTTTGAGGCCAGGCGGCATAGATTGGAAGGTGGGAGACTTGTAAGGAGTTGGGGGAAGAATGAAGAGAATTGGAATAAATCATTCTTATTGCACTTCAAATTTTTATGGGAAAAATCAGGTTGTTTTTTATATACCTGATGACTGTGTAGATGGGCAGACACAGTGGGTCGCTAGGAAAACTGGCCCACTAGCTTACAGAGGTTGAGAAGACACTAGGATGCTGCTGGCATGGTACAGTCCAGGCCGGAAAACCTCAGAGGCTGGGAATACAGGTCTCAGTCCAAGGGCAGAAACTTGAGAAACTGGTGGGTCATTTGTGAGGGTCCTAGAGTCCAAAGACAGGAAAGCCTAGAGTTTGGACCTTCCAAAGACCAGGAGAGGTGGAGACAGCTTTCTTCCCTGTCAGTTTGTTCTCTGCCAGGGAGATAGGTTGGTACCTGCCCTCACCGAGGGTGGCTCTCTCCCACTCAGCTAACTGGCTCGCATACCAGACTTCTGAAAACATGCAGAGAGGTGCTCTATTCGTTATCTACATGCTCCTTACTTGGGATGTCCACCAAGCTAACCATCCTTGTCTCGCCAGGGCCGCTCACCGATTTCACAGCCTGAGGTAATTGGCTGGCTTCTCCAGGTGTTTGCCTTGATTTGTAACACAGCCGGAGGATGTGGGGTGCGTGGGTCTTATGCTAAGTGCTCATCAATTGTAACAAAAGCAAGTGAGAGATGTTGGGTGGTTAGTGTCAGTGTCAGCTTGACAAACATCTAAAGTCACTTGGGAAGTGGGCCTCCGAACAGGGAGGATGATCTTGATTCACGTGTAGGAACCTGCACAGTGCGGGCAGCGCCATTTCCCTGGCTGGGATCTTGGGCCGCGTTGGTGGAAAAAGGGAGCTGAGCAGCAGCGTGCATCCATTGCTCTGTTTCTTGACTGTGGATGCAAGGTGACCAGTGCGTTCAGCTCCTGTCGCTCTGGCCTCCCCGCCAAGATGGACTGTATTCTGAACTGGGAGCGAAAAGAAATCCCTTCCCATCATAAATTGCTTTTTCTCAGAGTTGGTTTTTGTTTGTTTGTTTTTTTATCACAGCAAGAGGGAAAGAAACTAAGGCAGCTTTGAAAAAGGCTGACAGATATAGCACCAGGGACATTCATTATTTAAGAGGTGTGGGAACAATTTGGGATAGTGGATAAAAGACACAATGCTAAAAGTGGTGGCTGCGAGGCACCTGGAAACCCAGAATTCATGAGGTGGAGGCAGGAAGATAGGGAGTTAAAGGCTAGCCTGGGCTACCTAAGAATCTGTCGGAATCCCCCCCATGGTAGCTTTGGGAATGAAAAGAAACAGAAAAGGACCCCACTTTACTACATTTCTACATGAACTACTTTGTTTTATACCAAAGCTATTAGCTAAACTATATTATTTTAAAATTCATTATTTTTTAATCCAGGCAGTGGCACACATCTGAGGTCCCAGCGGTCAGGAGGCCGAGAGGAGGATGGGAGGATCACTTGAACCCAGTAGTTTAGCAGCAGTGTGAGCAATTCAGCAAGACCCTGTCATAAAACAAGCACGCTGGTGTGGTGGCACACACCTGGGGTCCGGCATTTAGTCGAATGCCTTTGTCAATGCTAGATCCCGACCTCGAGTTCCAGGCCCTGCTTCACCTCAAAACCAAAACCCAAAACCCGACAACAACCAAACCAGCAGGCAAACAAAACATTTTTAATCTATTTGGAAGCCTAGTAAAGAAGAGAGACCGGGAAAGATGGACTGAAAGGTTCATCTCCCTGTGCGGCAGATGCAGTGCTGGCGCTGAGGAGTGGTTCTGAAAGCCTGGACTCGGCACCAGCTGAGAATGTATTCAAGCTTCAGCCCAGCCTGCCTTCCCTTCTGAATCAGAAACTGCCTTGGTACCCAGGAACTGTCATCTTAAAAAGCTCTTCAGGCTTCCTCTTGCCCCAAGGTACTGGGGATGGGGGGTGGGGCTCAGACATCCTGGGCAAAGTGCTCTACCACTGAGCCGCAGCCCCAGCCCTCTAGGTGACTCTAATGTGTATCCCTGTTGAGAGGAACAGGCCTGAGCAAAACAGACAAGGCTGGTTTCCGAGCCTTATCCTGAGATAAGTGCTAAGCGCCAAGGACCCTTCTAAGAACATACAGACAGGGCCAGCAAGACAGCTCCGTGGGTCAAGAAAGGTGCTTGCCACCAAGCATGACCACCTGAGTTTGATCCCTGGGACCCACAAGGTGGGAAGTGACTCCCCAAAATTGTCCCCTGACCTCTACACATAACACCCTGACATGTGTACCCACAACTCACCTACTAGTGTGCACATACCACATAAATAAATATAATAAAAAATTTTAAAAGAAAACATAAATTAAGAATCTCTAAAGCTAGCTAACTACTCTGGGGTTAGGACCAGAAAGAAAGGCCACCCCTATGTGAGTGCTAGGGTGGGGGGGCAGCAGAAGGGAAGAGATTTCTGGAAGTTATCCATCTGCCACAGCCATATGGGGCAGTGAGTAGGCGTGGTGACTCTTGGCCAAGCAGCTGAGGTAGGGAGCGTCCGGCTGTGGCTGGCTTCTCATAAGTCATATGCTATTATAGGGAAACCAGGAGCCCTTCACTCCTGGCCTCTGACAACACTCAGTGGGGCTCTCATGTGTCCTTTGGCTATTTCTGACTTAGAAGGAACGAGCAGGGAGGAAATATCTTGCCTCCTGTGTATCTTGGTGGTGGGTAGCCAGGTCTTAGCCAATGGCTGGATCCTCACTCCCGCTTCCACTTGGAACTGACTGAGAGGACCAACCTCATGTTGGATGACAGTTCCAGAAAAGGTGGTGATCCTTACAGAACCACTACCTGCCCTTCCGCAGAGTGAGCAGGAGACACGGTGACCAGCCAGCCTCAGAGTCCTCAACACAGCTTGCAAAGCCACTGCTAATTGATCATTGTTGGCAGGCGAAGTGAAATCTACCACACCCAGCTTTGTACATCTGATGACTGTTATTAGCAGACGCCCCGAAGAACAGCCAAGTACCTAGTGTCTTAGTGGGAACAGCTGCTGTCACTAATGGCTTACAATTTTACGCGTGTTTTCCTTCTTAGGTAGCGCATTCCCTAAATTTGTTACCAGCTCCATGCAATAACTGAACAATGTTAGCCGCTCTGTAGACTGCCGATAGCATCCCCGAAAAAGGAAGGGAAGAGAATTTAAAGCCTGAAGTTCCAGGAACTGAGTTGAAAGTGGTACTTCTGCCAAAAAGAGAAGGTAGACTGTCTCCTTCCCTCTGAAGCACCTGCCATGCAGGCGAGAAAGCAAAGTGGAGAATACAAACAGACCAGGTTCGGGGTGGAATCCGAAAAGAAACTCCACAGAGGTCTCCCTGAGGCGGGACCTCCAAGAGTGCTAGAGAGGATTTTGTGGTGGTTGGATTGGACCTGTTTGGCCGCGTGCAGAGGGAAGACATCCTGGGTGCTAAGACCGTAGGTTGGGTTCCCTGAGGAGATGCTTCCAGCCAGGGCTGCCTTCTAGAGAGCACTGGGAATGGAAAGGAAGGGTGGCAAGATGGAGTGGTGCCCAGCTTAGCCTTCGTGTGGGAGCTTGAGTGTGAAGGTGTTTGAGAGAGATTAGTGTCATGGTGGAAAAGGAGGAAGCCTGAGGAACTGAAATGGGGCAGACAAATCATGTTTTTTTCTTCTTTCTCTTTTTCTCTTTTTTTTGGGGGGTGGGGTTGGTTTTTTGAGACAGGATTTCTCTGTGTGACAACCCTGGCTGTCCTGGAACTCGCTCTGTAGACCAGGCTGGTCTCAAACTCACAGAGATCGCCTGCCTCTGCCTCCCGAGTGCTGGGATTAAAGGCGTGTGACACCACCGCCCAGCTCATTCTTTCTTTCTTAAGGTAGCATTAGGTAGGTCTCCCTGTCTACCCTCAACACTTGTCAGACTTCATTCTTATCCTTTTGATGACTGTGTCACTATTTATAGTTTTCCTGATTAGACCTGTATTATTTTGGGGCATGTGGTGTGTGTGGCATATGCATACCTATGGGTGTTGGTGTGCTTGATATGAAAGCCAGATGACATTGAGTGTCTTCCTCCACCATCTTTTCTTCCTTTTCTTTTTTTTTTGAGGCAGGGTTTCACTCTGTAGTCCTGGCTGTCCCAGAACTCATATGTAGACCAGGCTAGCCCCAAACTCACAGAGCTCTTTCCGCCTCTGCCTCGCAGGTGCCGGGACTGAAAGTGTGCCACCATGTCTGCCTCTACTTGCCCCGTTTGTTTTATATGGCTGTGTCCCTAGTCCTCACCCTTTCTTCCCCTAACACTTGCTGTTTTGAGAGGGTCTCTCTTTGTAGGGGAGTGCTGGCCTCGAACTCATAATCCTCTTGCCTCTGTTTTCAATGCTGAGATTACAGGTGTGTGCCACTGTGCTTGACTCTTCATCTGAACTTAAAATTCAACGATGTATTTTACTTAGTCTGCTGGAACTTTCCAGTCCTCCACCATTCTAGATTGGACCTGCCTGCCACACAGCTGTCATCCTGGAACGTTTTCTGAGTGTTTTCCTGAGCTGGTTTTCCAATGGGTTTCGTTCTCACCCCGGTCACTTGGTTCAATCATTTTTCTTTCTTTTTTGCCCGTATACTTAAAAGCGTTACCAAGGAGATCTTACAGAACAGAATGCGTTTTTGAAGGCAGGACTTTAAATTTTAGTGTGAGCTCAGCGTAGGTTAAGTGTAAATGAGAATCAGCTGTCTTTGGACGACACCCTACTACACAGTTGTTTGCTTTTTTGGAAGATTAAAAACGGAAATGAAGCCAGGATCCCAAATGTGTCTTTTTCCAGAGTGGCCCAGCTGCTTTCCAGTCTGCATGACAGCCTCTTCCGCTTGGGTCACCCTGGAATTGGAGCTGCCTGTAGGGGCTGCGGGGTACAGGGTATGGTGGGAAATGCTCCATCAGGATTAACGCAGATCCTGAGTTGAAATCCTGGCTTTGGTTCCTGCTAGTCAGTTGATCTCCCTCACACTCTGCTCCGGAAGCCCACCCCTGCCAGACTGTCAGGAGGATTAAGTTAACCAGAGGCTAGGGAGGCGCACTGCAAACACAGAGACAGCACCTGCGCTGGGAGCCACACTGCAAACACAGGCGGTGCGTCTGCGTCTGCGCAGAGAGGTGCCCGGCAAATACTAGGACGGTGTCTGCCCACGTTTATCAAGGCCCGGCGGTGGTGGCGCAGGCCTTTAATCCCTGCACTGGAGAGGCAGAGGCAGGCAGATCTCTGTGAGTTCGAGGCTAGCTCTGGTCTACTGAGCTAGTTCCAAGAGAGAGAGGACTGACCTGGAGCGAGCTTATGGCACAGATCAAACAGTTAGTAGAACCGGCATTTCACTACAGGGCTCACCAGCTCAAAAGCCAGGAGAGGGGCAGCTAGGTAGGTGAAGCGAAGGAACTGGGCCATGTGGCCACGGAGAGTCTGTGAGACATACATGTAGGGGCATATGTGTGAGGGTGGCGGTGGGTCCCAGGGCAGAACTGTCCCTGCACACACCTGCAGCTGATCACTGCCCTGGGAGCCCACAGTCAGGTTCTCTAAGCTTTAAAATCTGTTTGTTTAGTTTGTGTCCAAATGTGAAATCAGTTAATTTTTACATGCTGTTGTTCAGGTTAAATATTTTTTTCTCAGCGCCGTTCAAGCCAGTCAAAGCACATACATAGTTCACCAATGCACGGCCTTGGTTTCGCTCCATGAAAATTAAGTGTAAATGGCAAACAGATCCTAAAACTGAGTCTTCGTGTTGCCTTTACCCAGCTAGTCAATGCCCGGTGGAAGCAATGTGCTCCTCTCCTGGGTTAGTGGTACCTGCACAGGTAATCCATGCACCTGGCACCTTTCTTCCCAGGGGGAATTAATGATAGCGCTGAGCTAGGTGAACAGTGACTAGCATGAAACCTGTTCCTAACACAGTGAGAAAGTTCCCTCTGTTACCAGAAACTGAGATTTATAGCTTGATCTGCAAGAGTGCATGGGGTTCAACTAATTACCAGTTCATCCTGCTTTCTAGGTCTCTGTCTGTCTTCCACAGGGACTCCGTGGGAATCTCATTGCCAGCTTCCCTTATGAAGTCAAATATGACAGGAATCCTACATGCTTCCAAAAGGAGGCAGTTAGATGTCACTTGTACAAGACTTGTTAAGGCACCCTTCTCTCCTGCCCCACACTCACTACACCCTGCCTGGGTTCATAAACACATTCCTCCTAAGCAGCAGGGCTTACCTGACGGGAGCCGGTCATCAGCACCCTCTTCAGCCCCCCCA
>LOJH01028258.1:0-12816 GCA_001685095.1 Ellobius talpinus
TTCAGCCATTTTAGATTCCTCTGTTAAGAGTTCTCTGTTTAGGTCTTTACTCCACTTTTTTAGTTAAGAAATGACATCTTATTCTTAACTCTGTAGCTGAAATGACAGTGTTTATTTCCCACTATTATTCTAATAAGATCCTGCATAGGAAGTTTTTATAATATAGCCTCTTTTTTGAGACAAGTTTATACTTTGTAGCCCTGGCCATCCTAGAGCTTGCTATGTAAACCAGATGGCCTCAGGTCCACAGAGAACACCTGCCTCTGCCTCCTGAGTGCTGGAATTAAAGGTGTGGCACCACCATGCTTGGTTTTAAAACATAAATTTTAAGGCCTGTCATTTTCTAGTCCATAAAAATCAATGAATTTGCCCTCATTTATCCTCATTGGAGTTTTTTCTATCCTTAGGTAAAGCTCTTATTCTTAGGTATGAGGAATATGTCTGTCTCAGTGGAGTCCACCCTGTTAGCAAGGACTATTCTGCATATGCGGACATGTAGCAACACTGGCGTAGGAGGAAACACATAGAGGCTGGCACTGGGTTTTAGTCTAAGGCCTATAAATGGAACCAATTGATTCATTCTTCACAGAGTCTTATTAGTAACCCCACTTTTCAGGTCAGGACATTAAATGATTTGTAACAGTCACTAAGGTTCGAAGTAACACCTTTGTCTCTTTAATCAGATCTACAACTGGCCAGCTTCCTCAAATAAGGCTCATATTCTCCATAGATGCAGGCTCTCAAAATGAAATAATAATAATAAGGCAAAAAATAAGAACTAAATCCTTATTATTGACTATCAAGACTTTCCAATCACCATGCTAGCCCTTTAGCAAGTGGATTTCATAATATGGAGAATTAATTCTTCTATGGAATTTCAAAAGCCAAAGCACTAGACAGTGGTAACACACAGGCCTTTAATCCCAGCACTCGGGAGGCAGAGGCTGAGGCCCTCTGAGTTCGAGGCCAGCCTGGCCTACAGAGCAAGTTCCAGGACAGCCAGGGCTACACAGAGAAACCTCATCTTGAAAAGCCAAAAAGAAAAAAAAATGCCAAAACCCCCTGTAACCTGTAGTTATGAACAATTCAAACTTGAAAGGGAATCCCAATCTGAGTAAAGAACTGAAATAAAAATTAGCCATAACCCCATCATTCAAAAACCACTGTTTAACACATCGGCATAATTCCCTGTTTTCTTCTCTACTTAAGAAAAAAACCATAATAAATAGAGTCTGTTTGAAAACTGTTTTTATTTGGACCACTTGTTTAAGAAATTTGTTCCTTCATTCCTGGCAGGGAGGCAGAGAAGGGACCCTATTGTCTTCCCATTCTCCTGTGATGCACTCCTAGCCTTCAAAGGCAGTCAAATCATTAACAGAAAAACCAAAGGAAGCATTATCCAGCCTCCTGTGTTTTTTAACTAGAAGATATATTCTCTAATCAAAACTGTAGACTAGCAAAGCCCTGCTACAATAGCTCTTGTCCTCTTTGTCCAGCGACTTAACGCTGCTCAGCTACTAGTTCTTCCCAAAGTGTTCGCTATGAAAGGGTGGCTCTCGGACTTCCCTAAAGCCCTTCTCTGCATATCAGATAACAATCTAGCCTTGGATATTTGTATAATGATCAAGAGAAGTTTCTGGCCCTGCCACCGAGTTTTTCAGTAGAATAACCAAGTCAATGTTTAACCGCATTCTTTAGTTCTGGAATGGCAAAGCAGAAGTTGGAGGGACGTCTCCATGGAAACTAGCCTCCCAGGAAGTGGCCAGAGAAGTTAGTGTCGGGGGACAGAATTGGAAGGATGTCATGAAGGAAACACCTGCTTTGGTAAGCTGAGGTAATCTCCTGAAAATACTGAACTAAATCAAGCTCCATATGGACCCCCAAGCCCACCCTTCATGATTTTCTTCTGAATATCTTCAAGGGAAATGGGCCTGGGCCACTCCAAGTATCAGCCTCGGGTGATCAAAGTCACACCTTTACAAAGCCAAGAGGCGGAGACTCCCTCAGCTGGCCCTGTGTTCTACGCATTAAATCGGAACCTGGAAGAAAAGAACTCATACCCATTCTCGAGACCGCAGGACCAAAATCCAGCTCTGGAAAGACAGCTACCACCTCTCCGAGAAACCTGGTATGGAAGACAACCTGCAGGTACGCCTAAGCCAAACATGAGATTTGCATGTCTGGGACTCAGGAGAACTGTGGGTACTCTTACCTGACTGTAGCCGTGACCTCAGAAAGTCTAGATTATTGAGATGGAGGGGAATGCTTTCCAGTGAGGGCTGAAGTTTGTCAGCTGACTGTCTTCCAGTACATTCTAAAGCTTGTGTCGATTCTGGATAAGGGACTTTCCACCCCTTTAAATAAGAAGGGAAGAAGCGTGGTCTCACTGGGTCTGCAGTGATGCCAAAGAGTGTGCCTGCCTCCATCAGATCGCTGAGACAGCACAGATGTTATAGGTGGTGGCAATAATGCTCCAGCTGGGTTCTAAATTTGTCGTTGTCTCCAGAGAGATTTAATGCATCAGGCTTTGTGGTTTTGAGACTAGCGTCACAGAATTAAAGGAATTTTCCCCACTAGGGTGGGGAAGTTCTGAGCCTGAGATGGCTCAAGTTCATGTATTCTTTTCTGAAGGCCATAGTGATAATTAAACAGATTACTAACTTGGGATGAGAAATTCATGCTTACGTGTGTCATCTGGCACACATTCCGTATATTTGAATCATCTTTTCTCTTCTTCATACCCCACATCAGTAACAAAACCGGGCTCTCCTTCCAGGATGACTCTGTCTGAACAACTTGTACGTCTCTAGCTGCCAGATCTACCCAGGGTGGTTTCCGTGGTTCCTTTCTGTACAAGGAAAATACTGAGTACATTTGACTAACACAGCTCCTCTAATGTTCTTCGTTGTGAATAAGAATTTCCTCCTATGGCACTGCTTCATTTCTCTGGTTGCTTTGGTTTTGTGCTTGTCAGTGTCTCACTGTATAGCCCTGGGCTGGCCTGGAACGCTCCATGTAGCCTAGACTGGCTTAGAACTCTGAGTCCTGCCTGCCTTTGCTTCACAAATCGCTAGGGTTAAAGGCATGCAGTTTTATCCTCTTCCGAATTCTTAGGTTTTGGTAGCTACATGACAAAAGCTGATTTGAGTACACTGGAGTCCTAACTGAAAAACTGTATTTGAAAGACAAAACTCACATTCATTATAAATAAAAACAAATGGAGAACATTCTCTACAAATACTGGCTGTACCAAAGGCATTCTGGGTGCTGGTTTTAAGGGCCCATGTTCTAACCCCAGTCCTACTAAATACATCATACAACCTTAGACTAGTTACTTAGTAGCTTTGTTTACCTGTGGTCAGGAGCTGAAGCGCATATCTGGTAAAGCTTTTACCATATGGGACAGTCCAACTAAAACACAAGATATCATCACTCACATCAGAGAAAGGTGATGAGTCCTGAAGTTTCTAGGGGGAAATGCTTTCAATAATTTTAAAACCCAATGTGATGGTGGTAATGTTTCTATCCTGCTCAAAGTATGGCAAAATCTGAAAGAAAGAGAAAGTCAGAGTTTCCATTCTTCAAAGCTGGAGACAGCAAAGCTTTACAGGGGCCACACAAATGGTTTAAGGATAGGGATCCATAGCTACTTGTTTGGTTTATTTTTTTATTATTATTTAAAATGTAGAGCATGAGTAGAGGCTACTCTCAACAACAGCCTCCGTGTCAGAATGTGTTCTGATTGTTCAAAGAGAAGATCAGGGACTCCATGCAGCTTGGTCATGGCAGTGCTCTTGAGTGGCCCCAGTTAATCAAGCCAAACACAGCAAGTGTAGGTGTCACCGTCTGAATCTCAGCAGAGCAGTTCTGTAGCAATTCTGTAGCCCTGGCTTACTGTATGGAGAAGGACAGTAACATGTTGTATCCTAGCATAAACTTGGGGACTGTCCCCTGATAACTTCCTATTTACTCTGAGAAGATATTTTCATTTCTTAAAGTATTTTTTTCTGATTCTCTTTATTTGGGAGGAGGTTTCATGGTATTTAACTAGTGAGCTGGAGACAGAGCTCAAAGATATAGCATTAATCTCATATATGTGAAACCCTGGGTTTGATCTCCAGTAGAGGGGGTGTGGGGGACTCATAAGACTAATCAGTAAGTTTCTATTTTCCAGGCTAAATTCTGTGTTTGAGTAACACCTGTAATCAGCAGTGACTTTTCTAACTGCTTTTTTTTTCAATCAACTTGGGGGGAGGGTCAGGAAAAGAAGAAAACAGACTAAAATGTTCACTTGCATTCGTGTAAGGACCCTTCTTTGTGTGTCCGTTGTGGAATATGGCACACTGTGTGAAAATGTATTGTTGTGATTGGTGTAATAAAAAGCTGAGCAGCCAATAGCTAGGCAGGAGATATGGGTGGAACTTCTGGGCAGAGAGAGAACTCTGGGAAGAAGGCAGAGTCACCAGTCAGACATGGGGAGGAGACAGGAGGTGTAAGATGGAATAGAGGTTATGCCACACGGCAGAACATAGCTTTAAACTATGGGCTAATTTAAGTTATAAGAGCTAGTTGAGACAAGCCTAAACTAAAGGTCAAGCTTTCATAATTAATAATAAGTCTCTGGATCATTATTTGCAGACTGGAAGTCCAAAGATAGTCCAACCAGAAAGCTTGCCACGTGTGTCTTATTTGTACGTTCACCCAGTGAGTCAGGCATGTATAATTGAAGATACAAAATTGTGTAGATGAGGACTACTAAACAGCAATCAGCCTAGATATCTAGTTTAACAATAAATTGATTTTAATGCTTTATTATTGCCCCCCATCCTTCAAGTATCCAGGTCCACGTATCTTGACATCCCACTGAAACATGAAGAATCTAGCATTATCAAAAGGCATCCACCCCGAAGAATTCAAGTAAGATGAATTTAAAAGTCCTTCTTAAGGAATATCTTTGCTTTGATGCTAAAATCTCCTTTCATCTATAATCATCAAAGAACCTTAAATACCTTGTAAATGAAAATGCTGTTACAGAGAATGTTGACCATTGCAAAGACCATAGTATTAGAATTTCCTTTAGCAGTGATGTCATTTTTGAGGCTCATAACGCAAAGAAAGTATGCTAGCAAGGACTCAGCTAGAGAGTTAAAGGACTCAAGTCTAGCACTTAGTTGAATGAGTATTCAAAAATCAGAGCAACTACCACTTCAATTCAAGGCAAACACCACACCAGTCAACTTGATCTTTGTCATTCATGTAGTCCTTTAGCCCAATATAAAAAAGAAAATGTCATCTTTGTTTTCTACACATAGTTCAGAGGGAAGTAACTTGCCAATAGACACTGGAGCTGTAAGCCAGGCCTCTGATTCTTCTAACCATCAATGTAAGTTATCTCTATTTTCCGTTAATTCCATCCTTTAATCATCCGAGATGCTACAAGCAGCTGCTGAAGTTGGGAAGACTAGGGCCAGATATGGTGGTGCACACCTTTAATCCTGGTACTCAGGAGGCATATACAAGCAGATTTCTGTGAATTCAAGGCCAGCCAGGGCTGCATCATGAGATCCTGTCTAAAAGAGAAGAAACAGGGGGGCAGGGAGGGGGAGATTAGGAACATCAGAGCAAGAATTTTTTATGCATAGTATAAATTCTAATAAGACATCTCATTCTAGAAAGGGAAAGAGATTAGAGTGGGTTCTTGGGAATGAGCATCAGATAACAGAAGGCATGGGACTCTCTATGAGCAGAGAAAAAGGAGCCACACAAACCCTACCTGCCCCACAACTCACCTAGATGCCCAGACCAGTTCCAGGGCTAATGGAAATCTCTGTTGAAGATTGTTTCCGTTTCAGTCTGGTCACTTTTCTTCTTTGGAAGCTCAAAATTACTACTTGAATTGATTATTACCTTTAGTTCCAAAAGAGCATTGCTTCCAAAAATATTAGAAAAATGCAAAAATATTATTTAGCTCAAGAAAAGTAAAGGGTACATGTAATAAAGCAATGTCTAATATAAAATTGTGAGCACATCTCTAGCTTAGTTGAGCAACCCTAAAGGGTTTATTCTTAAACTAAATGTGCTCTTTCAAAAGAGTATTTAATATATGCATCTGTGAAGCCCTGACACTAGCTAACCACCTCAAAAGAAGAAATCACTACAACCAGAAAAATATATTCATGCTGTACTCTCTAGTTCACAGAATAATTTTAAGATTTATCAATCCTAAATAAGTTAAGGTTAGGCTTTGATCTCCCCAAATTCAAAAAGGGGAGCTGACTATTTCAGAGTCTAGCACTATACCACACACATACACCAGCAAAGCTCCCTAAGAATAAAGAATCAAGTTGCAGAATCTGATTGCAAAGACTAGGTAGGCTTTATCCAATCTTACATCTTCAGTCACTGATGACATGTGCGGCACTAAAGTCTAGGAATGAATGAGTGAAGAGCGGCTCCTTCCGGCTGGAGGGAAAGCACGCCAGTGTACAGGTAACAGTGTGCTTTAATTATAGAGATGTTTTGTTGATCCCGAGAGCTGAGATACACTAGACTCAGCAAAGTTCTGAAAGCAGAACTCTATGCAGCTTGCCTGAGCTCTCCTCTGTGCTTTAATTTCCCCCCAAAGATCTCTGCTCCTCAGGGCCAACCTAAACTTGAATCTTATATATCCAATCAAATGGACAAGATGGCCTGACCACGGCTGAGATTCCAGTTCCTGTGGAGGAAAGATCTTATTGGCTCAGCTTTTCTGATTCTAGCTCTGATCCAATGAGCTGGGAGCAGAAGACTTGCTTGTACTGTAGAAACGTGGGCAGAGGAGCCACCCTGTAGGTTCTGGAGTCAGCTACCAGAGAAAAGGGAAATCGCTAGAAACTTGGCAGACACTCCCAAAGATATCATCTATAATTATCTGCACAAATGAGGCTCGGCACATTTTCTACCACAAATGGGTTTTTGAGAGAATAATAAATGCTGGGTTCCCATGTCATGCTAATTAATAGCCTGATCTCTGCCAAAGTAAATTCTAAAAGTAGTTTTAATTATTAAACCAAGCCTAATTGCATCCTAAATAATTTGGGTTGCGTACTTGGCACTCCCCAGTTCCTAAACATCTCCACTCCTCAAGCAGAGAGCACCTCTTCCTGGAGGTGAGAACTGAGCCTCTGCCTGGAGCTTTTAATCAACAGAACTCCCCGACCCCCACGGTGCAGAAGAGTTGATCAGCAGCGCCCCCTCTGGCCTGCCCACCTTCCCCTTCCACCCTGCAGTCGAATAGGAATGCCTTCCAACCAACTCCCCCCACACACGCACACACGCATGCACACACGCACACACATGCACGCATACACACATATACATGCACACACGCACACACATGCACGCACGCACACCCATGCACGCATACACGCACGTGCTCGCGCATGCGCACGCGAGCACACACACACACACATACACACACCAGTATTGACCCAAGTAATTCAGCTGGATAATTCTGAGAGCCAGAGAACTGTTAAAATTCTAGCATCTCTATAAGGCTCACCATGAACAACCAACCTATTAACCACTGAGAACCCACCCCAGCAGCCCTGATTCCCTCAGCCCCTCTCTATGTGCACACTATTTTCCTCTAAGGATATTGGGAATCCCTAATTTTAACATGGGAAATCCAAAATATTCCAAAATCCAGTTTTATCTAAACAACACTGGCATTACTACAGGAGAAAAAGCCTACACTTGATCTCGTGTGCTGCTTTGTTGCCCAAACAGCAGAAACACTACGTAAAATTTCCTTTAGCTAGTGCATGTAACCAACACATGAAACAAGCTTTATTGAACTTGGGTCCCATTCCCAAGACATCTCATTTATACACATGCAAATATTTGAAAACCCAAAATAAAACCCCAAGTTTGAAACACTACTACTGGTCCCAAGAATTTCAAGTAAGGGACACTTAGCATAGATAATATATGCAGTAGGATTTTGATAAGTGCTGCCAACGTCCCCAAAGGAAACAGGTGGCACACTGAAATCATAGCAACTCAGGGATATTTTCTTTGTAACTATCTATGCACAGAAGTTTGGTTAAGAGGAACAGCCAAAGATATAGCACTCAGCATTAGAGGTGGCTGATGGGTAACCAGCTCCAGGCCAAGGCAAGGGGAGAGATTTCTGGAGCCTGAAAGAAAAAGGCCAGATAGAGAAAGCTGTGTTGCAAATAAGAGTGTCCCTCCACTGAGGGACACAGTCACCCGTACCACCTTGTGAAGAGTCAGAAGTCAAAATTCCTGACTTCATCATTATCCCCTTCCTATTGGCTACACCTGATAGGAAGCCAGAGGCAAGGAGTTGCTGCATGGGTACAGGCAGAGAACAAGTGGCCAGTGGCTGAGCAGATTTGGAGACCAACGGAATATACCTGGTACCATGGCATTCAATTTCAGGCATTTCCTTCATGCTAAGACTTTCTTACTGCTGAATGTTACATTTTATTGATTTTTGTCCTCATCTATTAAAGCAATCACATACACCCACACACAGGATGTGCCGCCGCCCCCACACACACACAAAAGTGGGTTTTCTTTTTGATGCAGTGTAGTTGATACAGTGTAGATTTTATAATGCTGAACCATGCTTGCATTTCTGCCATTAATCTGACCTGGTCATAAGTATCTAAGTGCACGCCTTGCTGAGCTGGATTTCCTAAGGATTTGTGTGTCCACTTTAATGAGTGAGACAGAGCTATGCTTTTCTAATACACTTTTACACCAGCTTTGCCACCAAGACTGAATTAGTCTTATAAAATGAGGAGACTTCCCATCCCTCTTTCCCAAAGCATTTGTTATAACACAGGAATTCTCCAGAATGTCTCCAGTACTCTTCTTAGACTCTTGGACTTGTAAGGGAAGTGATCATTTTTCCTACCTGCTTGACTTCTTTACAGTTCTGAGTTGACTTGGGTATTTCATTCTTGCCAATTGTTTCTTGGAAATTATCCAGTTAACACAGAGCTTTTGAATTTATTGCCATGAAGTCTTATCTTCTTATATACTATCTTTTGCTAAGTCTTATGAAATGAATATTCCAGCTTATACTGTGAAGCCTGTGTGCGTGTGTGTGCATGTGTGTACATGTGTGCATGTGTGTGTGCATACATGAGTCTGTGTGTGTGTGTGTGTGTTGACTAGAGATTGAGGTTGGGTTTCTCCTTTAATCACCCTCCACTTTATTTATTGACAAGAAGTCTCTCACTGAACCTGGAGTTCACCGATCCAGAGTTCAATTTGTCCTAAGAATCCGTTTTCATCTCCCAGGAGCTAGGTCTAACACTCTAGTGGTGAGCATTTTATCCTCTGAGCCATCCCCCCAGCCCCAGACACCTTATTTCATGACTACAGTGCTAGGAATTGAGCCCATGGCCTCATACATGCTAAAAGAGCATGCCGTACTCCTCAGTTCCACCCAGCCCTCCAGCTCTCTCATACTAAGTAACATGGTGGATAACTCAGCCCTGATTTCAAGTTGTGAATCTGGATCTTCTATGGAACGTTTCCTGATCCCCTTTATCCAATATAAATAGCTCACAGACTTCACCTGCCCGTCAGCTCCCCACAAATATTTGCCCTTCTGTTCTGTTTTCTGATCTATGGAAATATTTGACTTGGGCTGAAGCCAAGCCGTGTCACTGTTGACTATATTGTTTCCTCTTCCGTGGACAGCTGTTGGGAACAAGGAATGCCACTGAAATGTAACTACGTTGCAAGGACTTGATCAGAAATTCTTTCTGGGCCTTAAGTGGTCACCTACATAAAATAAAGCTGTCATAGAACACTTTCTCTACTTCCCAGAGTCTGAAGTCACTGTGCCAGACAAACGCTACATTTTCTGTGAGCTGCTCTGACCCTCCTTCCTTTTCACTCATAAACGCAAACTAGCCCCTTTCAGGTTAGTGTTTGTCACCAAGTGCAGCCATCTGTGCTGTATGGATGCTTTGTTTTCCATTACCAAAGCCCTAGCACATACTCCAACTGACGATATTTATTCGCTAATTAATTCAGAAATCTTCAAACAAATAAGATCTTTCCTAGTATTGAAAATGAAAAGTTCCATCCTACCCCTTCTCTGAGCACTTCCTTCCAGCATGTTTCCTCTGCAAGGGACGAAGCCAGGAATCTTCCTTCCCCTGCATGGCAAGCGATGCGCACGTGAACCCAGGATTCTGAAGCGATGTCACTCGGCTGGCATTTTTAAGTGAAGCCAATTTTCCCAACCACTTTTTTTCTGTACAGTTTCTCAGGCTGAAAAAGTCTATGCGGATGGAAATCTGTTTGCAGCGTCACTTGCTGCCATCTAGTGGCTTTGCAAAGAGAATGTGTGGTTGTGTTCTTTTTTCAGAAAGTTACCTGGAAAGTTCTTAAAGATATCTACCATTTAATCTTTATCAGAAATGTGAATCTAAATAGAAGACTGAGAACAAAGGAGAGGAACCTGTTGTGACTCAGACATTCATACTGTCAAATCAAAAATGACTTAAGGATCTTGGCTTCTTCAGACTCGGTGTTCGGACTGCACACAAAAGTCTTCTGTAGTCCACTCTCCACACATCTCTTTTGTTTATTTGTGACAATGTGGGACCACTCTCGACCCCATCAGAGAGTGTCTCTGGAGGAGTTTTGCAAGCTATCTATTCCCAAGACGGACCCCGAACCTGGGCAGTCCGCAGCTCCAGCGAAGGGCTGCACGATTTCATTTCACAGTGTGAGGGCATTCTGAGGAGCAAGCATTTGCAGGGCAAACAGTAAGGCAAAGAGCCTGGCTGAAAACTGGGTACACATCTGAGATGAATCCTAGTGATGCCACTTCCCAGTTGGGCAAACTTGGACAGGCCACTAGTCTTTCTAAAATGAGGACCCCCGTATTCTCAGGGCTCACCTGAGAATAATGTACGATATCAGTTTATTCATGGCCATAGTATGGAATAATGGCTACACAGCCATGCAGACTCACACATACACAAATCCCGGAGACTCACCCATGCAGGGGAGACACAGGCCCTTCTGTTTTTCCTTTCCCCACGAGTGTCTGGAGGGCTCCCTCTTTTTGGGCTCTCCCTCCAGGACCCTGACACAATCAACTGCTACTCCTAAACTAGCACCTTCCTGCCCCAGAAAACTGTGAGTAAGGGAGACAAACCAGCTCCTCTTCCTGTCTCAGTCACCTGTCATTGCTTCTTTGCTGGACTGAGATACAGGGCCGGACCTCATGGGAACGATCTTGTAGTCACCGTTGATCACTGCTGAGGACTCTGAGGATGCTTCTCTGGTGAGACTGGGCTAGAGAGCCAGCTCTTGCCTCAAACACAGACTGCCTGGATGCGAAGAACTCCGCTGTCTGAGTGAACAGAGTCTGCAGGCACATGCACGCACACACACGCATGCACACACCGCAGGTCAATGTGAGGGGACCAGTTTTGTCTCCCATGCTCAGCTTGTAGAGTCCGTTGTCATGTCTCCTGAGGTGGAGGAAGGCTAGGCAGTGGGCCAGGGCCATGGCTCAGTGGTAAAGCACTTGTGTAGGGATGAGGGCCAGACTTTGAGAACCCAGCACCCACAAAAAAGCTACAACTCCAGGTCTGGAAGTATGCGGTTATGACAGTGCACATTGGTAACCGTTGGGATGGAAGGAGCTTTGTGTAAAGACAGATGGTGCCCAGGGGCTTGGTGGCCAGCCACCTAGGGGAAGCCATTCGCTACACTGCTCTCTACATGTACACACACATATGTGCAACAGAGAGAGAGAAAGAGGTGGATTAGGCAAACCCACGGATATACCTCCGCTCAGTCTTAGTGAGCCTTTTAAGCTCCAATAAAATGTCTCCCATGAAGCGTAGCCCTTGCTAGAAAAGGGTGACTGCCTTTTGTAAGCACTGCACTTCCTGTTCAGTGTGTCTTGTCACCCATGGTTACAGATGGAGCTTCTCTAGAGACTTCCAAACTATGTCACTTTCTAAGCACTGGGACAGCTCAGCTGGTGGTCAAGGGAAGGTCAGGTGTGTCTCCGGGGTCTCCTTCATCTCTGCTAGCCTAAAACCCCAGCTGTTTGGTAGCTCTGAACATGGTCCATCAGTCCAGTGGGAAATCGCTGGATTCTCTGACCAAGGTTTTGATTAATAACTCACTAGAAACGGTGTGATAGAACAATAAAGAACCCCAGGGGTCAAAAAGCCTTTCTCACAGATAACTCTGATACTGTGGGCATCACCTTCTCTGTGCATGCCCAGGAGGAAGTTCTGCTTTCACAGAGCGCTCAGGGAGTTTAACATCTCTCCTTTTGTGTTTCATCGTCTCATGCTTGTGGGATGCTGAATGCTCTAAACACTGGACCTCTAGAAGCTTGACCCCATTGACCTGCCACAAGTAATTACCTCTGAGCGACTCCTGCGCCAGCGAGAAGCCAGAACAGGACACAAAGCAGAGGTGAGCTGTGGGGGCCGCTGACTGGGGGCAGTGAGTGTGACTGGAGCAGCCGCTCTTTTCATGCCTCTCCGTTCACACAGGAGTTCAAAGCCCAAGCAGACAGTGCAGTCCTTGTCGGGCAGGATGTTTGAAGCTGTAGCGCTTGCCCATGCCTGCCTCCAACCAGCAAGCGCTCTTCTCTCTTGGATGAGGCCAGGCTCTGTTTGCTTTGTAGAGCAAACAGGGCTATGCAGATGAAAGGGGGGTTTTACATGGGTGATTCTAGAACTTTTAAATCCGCGATGAGGGAAAGCCAGCAAGGCTCTTCCCTTCACCCCTCCTGAGTGGAAAACTAACCCTCTA
>LOJH01028259.1:7793-17796 GCA_001685095.1 Ellobius talpinus
TAGACAAACATCTGGCCAATACTATTCTATCTGTTAGACAAACATCTGGCCAATACTATTCTATCTGCAAGACAAACAGTTGGCCAGTACTACTCTAGCTGTAAGACAAACATCTGGCCAGTACTACTCTATCCGCAAGACAAACATCTGGCCAGTACTACTCTATCTGCAAGACAAACAGCAGGCCAATATTACTCTAGCTGCAAGAAAAAGACATTCCTGAGCCAACAGAACTTGATGAAATCTATCATTATTACATTTGTTTTGTAGGAAATGGTGAATACAGTTTTTCAGATTGAAGTGAAAATAAAAACAAAATGAACAAAACAACAATGAAGCACAAAACCAAACCGATGGCACAAAAATGTGGAATTCATTGCTAAAGTTAATTAATATAGGACACATTTTCACTAATATGGTAAATAAAATAACTTTTAATTAAAAAATTTTAAAAACAAAGCATTAAAATAACAATAATAAAAAACACACAATTAAAAGTTATGCAATATAAGAAAAATATGTTGTGTCATTTTCTTGTTGCTGTGAGAAAAATACATAACAAAATCAACTCTAAAGATGGAAGAGGCATTTAGGCTCCCAGTTTGAGGATACAGTTCACTAAGGAGGGAAATTGTGGTGGCAACACGGCCTCGAGCTATGAGGGCAAGAACTTCGGCAAGCTGTTTGCACTGTGTTGTCACAGATGAGAAGCAGAGGGGACTGTTGATGCTCTACTGTCTTCCTCACTTTAGCTTTATTTGATACAGGACCCAGGCTTTTAGACTGGTCTTTAAATTCAGAGTGGATGTATCTTCAACCTAAGCAAAACTTCTCTAGAAAAACTTTCACAAACATGCTCAGAATCTTGTCTCCTGAGTGATTCTACTCAGTCCCATCAAGACTCCAATCGGTATTAACTAGGACAAGTTCACCCTTTTCTAAGTTGATCTGCAAACACCATGCTTTGAGCGTTTAACTCCTGCAGTTTGTATGACTGTAAATGGGTACCATGTGAATGATGTTGCCAAGCTTTACTGACAGCTAAAGATGCACTCTGCCTGCGATCCAGCACAGTTGTAATGGCCTCCTTGCATCTTGGTAGTTGAACCTGGGAAAACATTTCCCTAAGTGATGCTTCCTGGAATGGAAACTCTTTGACAGTTTACTTCACTCATTCTCTCTCCTTTCTAATGGATTTGCATTTTTACAAATTGGAAACTTTGAGGATTGGGGTATTATTCTCAAGGAATCTTTCCAGTGCAAAACACATGATTCTTAATTCCACTAGTATATTTAACAGTTGTAGCCCTATTCTCTGCACTTTCCTTGTCAGAAATTTTAAACTTTCTCTTGTCTTTTCCTCACCAAATTTTACATTTTTCACATATCTCTGCTGTACTTTCTGTAAACCTAGATATGAATGACTCCAAATGCTACGCTGTTTTGAAATTTCATTTTATCCTGTCAAAAAATTAGTTCATTATTCTTAACCTTTCCCATTCTGGAAGGACACAGTTAAGTATTTAAAATTCCATATAGAAACATACATATGGAGAGAGAGAGAGAGAGAGAGAGAGAGAGAGAGATTTAGTTATGCTATGGGTAGGCCCTAGCTACTATAGTTAATGGATGTTTTTAAAAGATGAAAGGGTAAAGAAGGAAGTCACAGATATTTGCAAGGTGCATATCTAGTGAAGGACTTGTATTCAAAACCTACAAATCACTCTCAGAATGACTCAATAAAAAGGGACAGTAAAACTAGACAGAGGTGGCTCAGTGACAGAAGCTTACTGCAGAAATCTGATAACCTAAATTCAACACCTGGATCCCATGAGAAGGTAGTAGACAGATAGTAAATAAGGACCACAAAATTGTCCTCTGCCCACACATGTGAGAAACATACAGTTTCCCTGCACAGAAATGATATACATACAATAATAACAATAATTACTCTTTCTACTAGACAGTACATTTGAACAGATACATTTATAAAGACTGTTTGGACCTACAGAGGAAATATTAGAGACAGGAGGAAACTTCTGGAGGTGTCAACTATATTTATTTGTATTTGGCAAAATACAGTAATACTTTTTAGGAACATATCTACATCATAACATACTGAATTGCATGATTTTAAAACCTTCAATTTATTGGAGAGAAATCACATACCAAACAAACCTGTTAAAAAAGAAAAATGTTAAATCTCTATAATTTAGTACAGCAAGACCAAAATATCTTGTGACTACAGAGCTGGCATTCTTATTCCAAGTGTTTCAATATTTTCTCCATATAGCATTTCTTATTTTTTATATCTCGTGATATTAATACTTGGCTCCAAAGGTCTCTAGAGAGTTACTTAAACTGATTTTAATTCAAAATACCCTAAGGGAATGAGGAACCCACCTGTCCTAAGTTCATATCTTACTCTGGTATCAGCTATCCCAAGAGACTTCAAAGACAGGAAGCCATTTGCTGGATGAATATGGCTGCAAGCGTGATTGACTTTGGAACAAAATCATTGCTCAGCTTCAGTAGCTGCTTATGTAATTGAGCTTGCAGGTGGAGAGGAGGTAAGTCATTAGCTTAGTTCTTATTGATTTATAGATCTCGGTTCACCTCTCTTTGCAGAAGCATAGGCTTATCTTCAGTACAAAAGAAAAATTATAGCACACTCAAATTCTAGAGCAAGTTAACTCAATATTTTCTATGGCTTCTTTATAGAAGTTAGAGGGGAATATTCACAGAATTTAGATGCTTAGAAAATCAATGCTGTAGAAATTGTGCATCCTTGGGTCCCAACCCTGTAAAAGCGAATATATGCTAGTTAAAATCACTAGAGAATAAAAATGAAGCAGCATTGATGTGAGAAGTTAAAGCAGACAGAAACAACTGAGATGACACCCAGTGTCTGTGGATTATAAGAGGCAACATCCTTAAAATATCCATCCTATATTAAACAATTTACTGATACAAGACAGTACCAATTCTATATTTTACAGAATTATAAAAGAAAACCACTAACCTATATATACAAATGTTGAAATCTGCTGGCCTACCTTGTTACTTGGGTATCGTCCCTTTAAGAGACAATCCCCACCCACTCCCAATCTCTCCCTTCCCAGCAAGGCAAGCAGATCTTCTACCTCCACTACCCCCCGTGTGTGTGTGTGTGTGTGTGTGTGTGTGTGTGTGTGTGTGTCCATCCTTTTTTTGAAGAGGCAACTTCTGCCTTCCTCCCTTCTCCCTTCCCAGCTCCTTTCTGCTCTCTCTCCTGCCCCACTAAATAAACTATTCACAAGCTCTCTCTGCATGGTATAGCTGTCTGACTGTCTCTCACCCATTGGGGTCTCCCACTACCCAGGGGACCTGCCAGGATTGCACCATCATGAATGATAACATTGGTGCATGACTTGGCCAAGCATGCAAGGACCCTGGACCTGGACTACTTTTTGATTTCCTGTGTACGCTCCATTACTGCACACAACACAGAATAAATGGTAAAGTTCTCTTTCCCAAGTCAGCTTTTGCTGACATTCATCTCTGCTAATTCCCCATGGCTGAGGACTGGGATCACATTTCTCATTTCTCAGACTATAGTCCCTCAGCCACTTGGAGTGGTCCTCTGAGCTGATGAGCCTCACCCCTCACTCTATCTCAAAGACATTTTCAAACAGCTAGCCTTTGGGTCTCGTCTCTCGCTCACATATCCTTGGCCATGGAAAATAAATTTGCCTTACTTACAGATTCCTAACCTTACCTACATTTGCACTAACAAATGGCCTATGTACCCCTTAAATAACAACCTAAAGTGGGAAGTTTCTATTAGCAAACAGGCAGGTGGAAAGTTTCTATCCAGCTATGTTAAACTCTGTCCCACCAGCATCTCGTGCCTGTCCACTTTTCCTTTCACTGGACAATCTCCCACCCCTGCTTGTAAATGCTCCTTTTCTTACTCCTATTCCTTTTCGTCTATTCTGTCTTTGTACTGCTCCTGCTAGTCCTGCGGCCAGCAAAACTGGTTGGATCCACGAGGTGGCTGTTTCAATCCCAACCCTCGCTGCCTATGGCAGCTGGCGGTGCTGAGTACTTTTCCTGTCTCCTTCACATATGAAAAAATGTATAAATGATGTGGCCACAAAGATGTGATTCTGTTTTAAATGTATGTTTTACACATCCTCTATGTCTTTCTTGTTATTTGTATCTGTTTAGAATTCCCAATGTGGTTTTTCTGTGCAACACATGACTGTTGCCATCTTGACTAAGGGTAAAGGGGGCAGGTCAGATGACCTCACCACAGATCAGGCAACCAAGTCACCATCTTTACCAAGGTATTCCTCCTTGGCTTGTCTCATTGTTTACTTGTGTTTTTGTCTCTAAATTTCATTTATTGACTCTGTTACATGTATGTTTTGTGCAATGGCATGCTTTCAGTAGGGCCCACGCCTACTTCACCCAACTCCTGCTTAATATATGTGCATGTATATGCATATGACTTTTGAGTTAACTTTATGTGTGAATATAAATTAGCTTTAACTCTGTGGGTATATGTGTATGAAACATGGTGTATAATTGTACATGTACTTAATGTTAAAAGTGTTTTAAGTAGTCAATCCTAATAATCTCTATTCATTGTATCTCATTCCAGACTAAAAGAGCAATAAGTCTCAAATATTTTATTTAAACTATATGTACTTTTAAATCTATTACAACATACTACATATGTAATCCAACTCTGCTTTAAAATACATCCTATATAATAATAAAAATTTAAGGTTATAAAAATCTATTTCAGATTAACAAAAGCTAACCTACAGCCTTTCCTGTAAACTGTTTTCCTCTATTGTCAGTTCTACTGTTAAGCTTTTATTGCAAACAGTTTTTCTACTTTGTTTTCACAAGTATAAATATCACCTGTTAAGTTGAGAGTCAGTACAGTCAAGCTTAGACCCAGCTCTCCAGATTCTATTCTGTAGTCATAGCTTATTGGTACCTGATAAACAGCCTTCAAGTGCTCAGAGATCTGGGGAATATGTCATTTAAATGTCTAATTATTAAAAGACTTTTCATAACAGAGAGACAGATTGGCTCCTAGCAGCAGCACCCCACTTCCTCCAAGGAAGACAGAGGACAGATGGACACAGAACAACATCTACTTGCAATTTGCTTCATAACAAAAGCGTTAACCACTGGGAAAAACTGTCTTTCATCTAAAATCCTGAACATCTCCAGACAATGGAGAGAATTGGCTGGAATTGATGGCAAGGTAAGCTTGTCTTCCTACAAATGTCCTAATTCAGAGGATCTTCTAAAACCTGGCAGGCCCTGCACTAAACAGCAGAAGGCAAATATAGACCTAATGTCCCTATCCTCAATGACCATGGAGGACCCTGAGGAGTGGCTCTATGTAGCCAATCGAATAAGTTCTCTGTCATTTTTTAAATCAATAACTTAAATAAAATTTTATCCTTCTCTAAGATCTCTGATGCAGTTTGACAGCTGAGAGGTTTTGGCAATTTAAAAGGACAACCTCACCAAATTTTAGCATAACTTCTTACCGTGTTCTAAATAAAGGGTGTTTTATGATATACAAATGCAAGTTACTAAGGTGTGTACCTGCAAGATATAAAGGTCTTAGGACAAAGGCAAGTTATCAAATTTCTTACTCCTGCTGCCTTTCATAGTCTTAACATTATCAATAAAATGCTGATAAGTTATTAATCTAACTCTAGTGAGTGCTACTACCACCACTACTGCAAGATCAAGATTCTAAATTCTCTTTGGTTGTTTTCTAAAGACACTTTACATTGTAAAAAAACCCCACATTTGTCACAGTCATTTTGGCACAAATGTGCTGTTGTTTAAACAATGTATATGTATAAAACTTATGTTTTACAAACTCAAAGAATTCTTGTGAGTTCCAGGGAGCCGACTGAACGATTCACCTTAAACAGTCAGATAAACCCCTTTCTCAATTTCCTGGTCCTGACACCCTCCTAAGTTCCCAGGACATAAAGAAACTTTTCTTTTCTTTCTAAACTTAACCTTGTCCTTTGCTCTGCCAACACCTTGTCAGGTCCAAGAGAAACTGGACAGTTCCACACTACAAATCCTGGACAGGAGTGAAGCAATCAGCTATCTGAGGACATGACCAACACCCAGCTTTCTCAGGTCCCCCAAGACTCCAACATTCAAGAGTAAGTAGGAAGCAGTCTTGAGAACCCAAGTCTCCCATCCCCTTACCCTGCCATGCCTAACTTCTCACCTTTTTTATTAGAAGAGAAAGGTGGGAATGTTGTAATCTACTTTGCCTGCCCTGTCACCTGAGTACCCTCTACCTTTAAGAGACAAACCCTAACCACTCCCGACCATTCCCAACCTTCCCCTTCCTACTGAGGAGGCAACTAGATCTCCTGTCTCCACTTCATCTCTCTCTCTCTCTCTCTCTCTCTCTCTCTCTCTCTCTCTCTCTCTTCCCCACACTAAATAAACTCTATACCCAAGTTCTCTCTGCATGTCATATCTGCCTTTCATCTTCCAAAGTCACCAACATCATGAATGATAACAACAACAAAAACTACTTGGTTGGCTGAAGTCATCTTCTAAAGCACAAGCTCACAAAGTTGTATACACAGTTCTATGAATCTAGTAGGGCAGTGATGTTTATTTCTACATGTTTAGGCTGATATTGAATTCCATGGTGTTTGGTTTGGAAGAGAAAGCCAATATTAAGAACAATTAATTAAATTTTTATTGAGCACTCAGTTCTAAAAGGGACATCTATATCAAGGCCCCCACACCCTTGAACATCATTGTAGAGAAAGGAAGAAAAAATTTCAGAGCCAGAGGGTGGGGAGAAGTTCCATGAAACTCTGCAGTCCATATAGAACATAGCTGTTACATGTATGAACACAGCAGTCATGAATCCTAGTCTAAGATTGGGCTCTGCGATACTTCATCATAGTTGGAGAAGTATGAAGTCCTATCCCTTTCAGGAGATTTATTGATACTGCTGATACTAGAGGAAGAATGTCATTTGCTTCAGTGGTATAATCACTGAACGAAGGTACTCAAAGGAAGGGAAAAAGATAAAAGGGTATTGAGGGCATTAATTTAATAATACATTGATGCATAGATGAAATGGTGAGAAATAAAGAAAAAGGTATTTTTAAAAGATTTAAATTCCAAAATGTCCATCTGGGGAAAATATCTTAATTTGTTGACCTTATTTTCATAATTTTTATAAATACACCAAAACAGATCTTGCTTAATGCATAAGAAGTATTATTACAAAAATTGTGCACAATTGAGTAATAGTGGAATGTTTATCAGAAACATAGTTAAAAGGGTATAGATGACTTTTGGAGAGTTGAAATCCTCAAATACTAGTTGGGAATCTAGATTGGCTGGAGAGGGCAGTTTTTAAAACTCACAAAGATTTCTCAGACTACCAACAAAACATTATTTTGTTCAACAAGTTTAAAGTAGGCCTTATGGATCTGTATTTTTAAAAATATTTCTTTTACCTTTAAAATGGTAACTGAATAGCAGTAAGATGATTTTTAACTGTGTAGTTGTTCAGAAATTGTTTTATTTTTAATGCTTTTTAATACATTTATTTGACTAGCAACCTTCTTTCCAAAGCTTTTAAAGCACTGTACTTTGGTGAAGCACATTTTTGAGAAAAGCACATTTGAGAAATGCTTTTGCAGGATTCAATGTCACTTACTGCGAGTGTGAGGCTACTATAAGATTGGGTGGTGAATGTAAGAAAGATAGGGGAGTGTGTGGATATTCGTCTTTACAGTCTAAGGAAAGGAGATTACAGCAGAACAAGAGCAATTCAAAAGGATATGAAATAAATGAAGGCCAGAATAGGATTTTATCCATGAGGCAGACAAAATTACAAGTTGGAGTTATAAACGGAATGTCATTTCTTCTAGAACCAATCTTAAGATTCAAGCCGTAGAAAGATTCCTCACCCTCACAATAGGCTCTATAGAAGTGAATGGAAGCTGTCTCCATCCCAACAAGTTAGAGATGAATTTTAACAGTGGGCAGATTACTTTCAAGTACAAAGGAATGATACTGCTAAAGAGCTGATAGAATCACAAGGCAGTTTTTACTTACTGACAATTTAGTACTTGAAGAGAGGGTCAACATCCAGTTACTGCCACAGAATTGTGAAGATAACATTACCCAGAGGTAGTAAAGAAAGATCAGAGCTCTGAATGCTAGAGAAAAGAGTACATAGCAAATTGTTTCATTTACCTAACACAGACACAGCTTGGTTTTTCTTCAATTCCTTGTCATTTTCTATTTTCTCTTCTCATCTACAACCTCAATCCTGTTCTTTGTGCAACGTTATCCCTTCCACTTTCTTATTTGTTTCATTTGTGAGAAATATGCGTGGAGAACCTAAGATAATGGTCTAGAATGCCACCTGTAGAAAGTGTTTCTCTGTAATGCCTGGCCTATTTAATTGTTATTGTGCTTTGCTCAACATTCTGCAGATTATTGTTCTCCTAGTGAATTTCCTAATGCCCATCTTCCTCTGCATTTCCACAAAACCTTCTAGAACCTCCTTGCTCTGGTCAGCACATTGTAATTATAATTATACTTTACATTTAAATTATTATTGTAGTCTTTATGTTTCTCTTCTAATAGACTATCTGTGCCTTTAAAGCAGGAGTCATTTTCATTAACATTTTATGTAGTGTAGCTCTTGGTACATGCACTGAAAAACCACAAGTGATCTGACCCAAAATGAAGAAACAAAGTAATGACCAGAAAGAATCTTGTAAAAACAGTTCAACTCAATTCTGAAACCAGGAATACTTGCCCACATAGCACAGTACTGATGATTTGTTTACTGCACAGAAACCCTGGTGTTCTCTGTGAGAGTCCCAAGTCAGAGTAAGTGGTATTGAAAGCTCCAAGAGTAAACACAAGACAGTTCAAAAGTTAATACTAAAGACTTGATGAAAAGCCAGTTGGGTTATATACATGTATACATGTGTGTATTTAAAACCATAAGCCAGTCATTTTATGCCACATGGGATTATTTTAACCCTTTCTTTAGTGTATCTGCTGCTATTTCTTACTCTAATACCTGAAGGTGATATAAGGTGTAGGTGGCAACCTAGAAGAAATCAACTGAATTAGCACCATACAATAAAATTTTACTCACCCTCCACCATGTGCAAGTGACACAATAGTACAATGAAGGGATGAAGAACAAAAAGAGGGAAAGAATTCTGATTACTTTAACTGAAGCCAAATTGACCTGAGAGTTGAGGCAGTCAGTTTGTAAGCAGGATATATTCCTTTTCATAGGACACGAATAGAAAAGAGATGCACCAAGCCAAAAGGTTTTGGGCTTAGAATAACCTTCAAAGAGTCTCAGCAAAGGAGGATAAGACTGATATTTTTCAGAAGATGTTATTAAGGTTAGGGTTACTTCCCCTTTGGGGAAGTAACAAGCTAGGTCCCTGGAATATTCTGGTTTCTTCTTATGGTTGTCTTCTAGTGACCTTAGTTCTCTTTATAAATTTAAAGTTCAGAGAGGAAACAAAGAAAATATATCCGTTTATAAGACCAAGAAACAAAAAACCAGTCCAACCAAATCTATTCTAATTAAAATCCCCCATTATAAATAACCTCAAGCAGCTTCAGGGAAGACATAGCCTCTAAAAGATGTTACATACAGTTTAATCCTAAAGCAGAGGGCATGAGTCAAAATACCCTCTCCATTTTACGTAACATAAACTTTATGGGAAATGATGTGATGTCAAGATGCCTCAGACAACAAAGTGCCTGCCACCGGGCCTAACTGTTGACAGAGACTTCTTGTTCATTTCCCGGCCACACAGACTCCCAAAACAATCACACGGAAGCTATATTATTTAAATCAGTGCTTGGCCAATCACTTCAGGGTATTGTTAACTACCTCTTATATCTTTGGTTAACCCATTTCTATTATTTTATATTTCACCAAGGTTCATAG
>LOJH01028260.1:0-17794 GCA_001685095.1 Ellobius talpinus
AGATATCCTGGCCCAGGACAAGCCCTGACTTGTTTGTGTCTGAAGCCTTGCAAATGGCATTACTGCTGCTAGCGTTAAGAGGGGGAGGCCTTTTATACACACTGACTTCACCCGGCCTGTACAGGTCTCCTGTAATCAGGTTTGTTGCGCGTTTCGTGCTTCCTTCTCACTGGCTCCAGTTTGAATGAAAATGGCTCCTATCAGCTCATATATTTTAATGAATGGTTCTAAGCTGGTGGGCTGTTTAGGAAGGATTAAGGAGGTGTGGCCTTGTGTTACTGGGGGTGAACAAGCCCGGTTTTGCTATCTTGTTCTCTGCCTGTTGCCTGTGGGGTAAGTTATTGTCTTCTGTTCCAGCACTATGCCTATCTGCCTGCTGCCATGTTCCTAACCATGATAGTCACAAACTCTGAAAATGTAAGCAAGCCCCAGTTAAATGCTGTCTTTTGTGAGTTGTCTTAGTCATGGTGTCTCTTCACAGTAATAGAAAAGAAGCTAAGATACCCATCCTATTGCCAGCGATGGTGATAGATCTGGGAGTGGGACTGATGACGGGGAAAGTCAGAATGTATAGGAAGGGACAACTGGAAGGCAGCAGAAGTGTCGGGATTGGTGGGCTGAAGGCAAGCTGAAGGAGGCAGCAGGCATGCCAGAGTGAAATCCTTGTTTTGGAACACACAGAACTAGGAGTATCAGGCATACCCCTGTAGTGTTGGGTCCATGAGACCCATAACTATTCAGTTGTGGAAAACTGGTGCCCAGTGCATTCACATCATGTTTCTCAGTGGAATAGGAACCACAGGAAACAGAGCAGGATCATATTGGAAGATGCTGGGGAGTGTCCTGTGTAATACAGTAGAGCTGTATATGATAGCCAGGATGTGGGAACATTGAAGTCCTCAGTGAATGAATATGTTTTATTGACATGAGCATGTTCATGCAAGGACCCATGGTCTCAGACTCATGAGAACGACAGGCCTGGTCAGAGTAAGTGTTGTGTTTTCCCTTTGGGGATAACTTCTGTCACAACCCTTACCACAGCAGGTTTGTATGTTCCAGGGTAGGAGTGTGAGGATTAGAAATGTTAGGTAGGAGCCGGGCAGTAGTGGCGCAAGTCTTTAATCCCAGCACTTGGGAGGCAGACGCAGGTGGATCTCTGAAGATGGATGCTAAAAAGAAATCCCACACTAGCTCAGAATTGAGTGTAATAAAAGGTTATTTATTTAGGGGTAGACTCACAAATCACAGTCCTCTGCTCGAACGGGGAACAGCAACTGAATCACGCAGCCACAGCCGGAAGAGAGGGCAACCACATCCTTTGCATCTGCATTTATAGTATAAGAAGCCATGCCCAAGTGGGCAGGTAACTTAAAAGTTACTGGCTGTAGGAATTCCTACAGCAGATCTCTGTGAGTTTGAGGCCAGCCTAGTCTACAAAAGCTAGTTCCAGGATAGGTTCCAAAACCTACAGCGAAACCCTGTCTCAAAAAAACAAACAAACAAAGCAATGTTAGGTAAGAGAAACAGAGATAAGAAAGAAACACAGAGATGCAGGATAGTAATGGGAGGGCATCTCAGTGAATGCTGAATTCTGAGTTCTCCCACATTTATTTTTCATATACTTTTATATCCCAATACAAAAGGGAGGAAGAAAGCAGAAGACTGATTTGACGTGACACAAAGGACAACCAGAACAGTTAACTTACTTTAATACTTGAGACATCAAGCTATTAATAGTTGAGTAAAGTAGTTGATATTTGGGGCAGTGAACACATCCTAGATCAAGTATCCTGTAGGCAGCCTCTCCCTAAGTAAAACCTCCTATTTTAAAAGAAGGAGCAGAAATATGCTTGAAATCACTAACCTTTGATCAGGGTGGAGCGGATCCATCTCTGTGGGCCATCTTAATGTCTAAAACACCAAGGAACCACACCCTAGCTCAGGACTTGATGAGGTCCCCAGAATAATGGTTGCTGTCCAGGCCTCCCCCACCAACCTCATATCCATGGAATGGTAGGAGTGGGAAATCGGATACGCCGCCATTCCAATGAGAACTTTGTCTGAAGCATCTATAAGTTCTCCTAACTATATTTTTATAGCATGTAGGTATATAGCAGCCCTGGAGCCATGCAATACAAGGCAGGCAACAATAGCAGGATTCCAGGAGTGCAAATGGAGATGTTCCTAAAGTCATAGTGACTAGAGTTGAGGTTGAGATAGAGTTTCTGCCAAGACTGAGGTCCATGGTATGGAAACTCTGACCAATGGAGGAGGAGCAGAGGCTGCCAGACATGGTATAGGAAGCCCTGGAGGAACACTGCACTCTCTGCATGGGAAAAGAGTACTTCCTGCTTATGTTGAAATGTTTACTTTAAAATCTATGCAGATGTTGATACCAGGAGGGTGTTCTGTGTTATAGACAACATGCTGTTTTATTTGTGGTGGTCGTACCTAGGATCTCCTCACTAGACCTCAAACCATATAGAGAATGAGTCCTGGTTGCTTGTTATCACTAAGGAAGCTGTAGACCCTGATTCACTGAGAGGAGAAAGGACAAAAAAGTAGAAAGCAGGTCACATTTCACTGCATGGCCCACAGCACCATTGACAGATGATGTCACAGGGTGGTGTACACAGAACTGAAGATTTCTTTCCCTGAATCAAGCCCTTTGGGGTGATTAATACATGGAGTTGGGATACTGTTGAGTCTGTGTGGATCTCTGTTCATAGAGAGGGCCCTGAGCATTATTTTGGAGTTATATGTTGATAGAATTGGGCCAATTAGACTGCTGACTGGTTAGATAAAATCGTCGATTCAGTCAGATTACCAGGAGCATAGTGTGGCGGAGGGGATGCTCGGTGTGAACTCCTATTCTGAAAGGACAGGCTCTGACCCAGACTGCTCCAAGACTGCTACAGACTGAGCCTTGGATATCCGCTAAGTTAGGCATTTCCCCAGGCAGAACAGGAATCTGGGCAGTCAGAAACTGTTTCTGCTGCTGTTTCCCTTTCTGCTGAGCAAGCTGATGGAAGGACAACCGCTGTCTAACAACCAGGGAGACATGAGTGGATCCAATGTGGGCTTCCTTGACAAAGGAGACAAGAAGGCTGAGGTTCTGCTGCAGGTGGTGGCTCTTAAGGAGTTACTACCTGGTACTGTGCAAGGGCCAGGTATGAACTGTGAGCTCACTTGGGCTCCCAGGCTCATCCTGCATCCATGTCAGTGTGTGGTCCAACCCAGCATCCATGGCGACAGAGAGTGGTCCAACCCAAATCCCAGGAGGAGCTGCTTCCAGATCAAGAAAACTCATCTGTCAACCGAGACAGGCTCGAACNTCTAAGGTCTGGGAGCCTGTGGTTCTGGACTATTAGCTTCACTGATGTCACCAGATCTTTCCCTAAATGTGCTCATCAAATTATAAGAAAGTGTGGTCTTGGAAGTAGGTGGTGACATGGCACTTTTCTGGGAGTCACACACCAGAGACCTGTCAAAGGAAGCACAGATCCAGAAGAGATCAATAGCTCTCCGCAGAAGACAGTATCTTCCTGACAGAACAGCAAAGTCAACTCTCTGACCATGACTAACTGCCATGACCTTGCAGTCAGAGACACTGAACATACTTCAGAGGCAGTGAAGATTTTGGTCTCGAGAAGATCTGCATTCCTATCTTCAGTTCCCCACTACTCTCAGTTAGGGTTACTACGGCTGTGAAAAATACGCCATGACCAAAAAGCAACCTGGGGAGGAAAGAGTTGATTTCACTCACAGTTCCATTTAATAGTTCATCATCAAAAGCAGTGAGGGCAGGAACTTGCATAGGGCAGGAAACTGGAGGCAGGAGGTGATGCAGAGCTCAGAGAGAGGCCACGCTTCCAGCCTTGCTCCCATGGCTTGCTCAGTCCTATTTCCTATAGAACCCAGGTCCACCAGCCCAGGGATGACCAACCTGCAACGGACAGGACCCTCCCTCATCAGTCATTAATTAAGAAAATGCCCTACAGGCTTGCCTGGTGTAGGCATTGTCTTTATTGAGGTTCCCTCCTCTTAGATGACTTTAGCTTGTGTCAAGTTGTCATAAAGCTGTGGAGCATACCACTCTCCTCTGGGAGTCCTTCACTGGTTCAGAAAGGCCAGCGTTGTCCCATGTATCGCTGCTGCCACTGGCCTAGCTATTGTCAGTATTGTTAGACTCTGCACAGAGTCAAAACTCCCACTCTCCCAGCACAAACCCTCTCCGAGCCCCATTAGAGCCAGCTTTGCTTCTATCTGGGCCTCTTCTGACACTTTCTACATCTCTTCCAAAAGGAAGGGCTTCCAATCTTAGTGCCACATAATCTACTTTCTGACCCTAAAATGCTTATCAAAGGCTGACCCCTCCCCCCATCTTGGTGACTCTCTATGTCTAGACCAAATATAGCCTCTGTCTCACTCCGTTTTATTAGCTTTCTACATTAGATTCTGTCTGTCCACCATCTCTGCCCCATTCCTCTCTTCTTCTGATCATCTCTCAGGAAGTCATGTCTTATCTGCTTCTGCAGACTGATGGCTGTACTCATACACGGCATGACAGACTCATCCTCATGTTTGCCTGTGATACTGATTATTTCACCTTTTCTTCAAAGTCAGACTCTCCATGGCCTGAAACCATCTGTTCAAGTCAACTTTATTCTTCAGTGGCTATGACTCTGCTTAGGGTCTGACTTTGGCTTTGAGATGTTCTTAGTTTCCCTGGACAGAGATAGAACCAGATGATCATGAATTAGCATATACAAGTGGCCATATTTACATGGTATGATATACAGACTTTGCTTCACACTTGCTAGCACAGTCTCTTTAGTGTGGGATAGTGTTCCTTTGTCTGGGTGTTTATTTATTCATTCATTAACTGAATGAACACTTGATGACTTCCAAGTTTTGGTAATTACAAGTAAAGCTGCTACAAACATTCACACATACGCTCTTGTACAGACAAATTTTCAGTTTATTTAGGGGAACTACCAAGAAGTGGAATTGATGAGTTAAATGGCAAGAATGCTTCATTTTAGAGGTAATTGGGAAGAGTCTTACAAAGTGACTATACCATTTGTATCTCTGCCAGCAAAGAATGAGATGCCTTTGTGTTCCATGTTCCCATCATGATTTGGTATTTTTGATGGTCAGGATTTTGGCCTTTCTGGGAGGTGGGTGTGTGATAATAGCTCATTGGTACTTCAGTTTGCAGCCCCATGAGAACATAGGCTGCTGTACATGTTTACTAGACATTTTCTCCTTTCAGGTGAGGTGTCTGTTAAGTGTTGGCAGATGTTTCTTTCCTGCCTGTCAGTTCCCAAATAATTACACGGAGGCTTATATTAATTACAAATGCTTGACCTATAGCTTAGGCTTGTTACTAACTAGCTCTTACAACTTAAATTAACCCATTTCTATTAATTGATGTGCTACCCTGAGGCTTGTGGCATTTACCTCTCCAGGCACGACTTGCTTCCTCTATATCTGGCTGAAAACTTCTCCGACTCTGCCCTTTTTCATCTCAGCATTCTAGTTTGGTTGTCCCGCCTATACTTCCTGCCTGGCTACCGACCAATCAGGTTTTTATTAAACCAGTCTGAGTGACAAACCTTCACAGTGTACAACAACAGTTAAGCTCTCTCTCTCTCTCTCTCTCTCTCTCTCTCACACACACACACACACACGAGTTTTAGATGTTCTTTGTGTGATTCTCAGTGCCATTCCCTTTTACAACATTCCTGCTGTGTTATTAATCTTGTGTTCTGGGTTGCATCTTACTACAACTGATTATGATTATGGCTGAGTAATCACAAACTTCATTTTGTCTGCTGTGATATAAAGGGGGGCAAAGCCAAGCTAACTAAATTTGAATGTGTTTTGTAGAGGGGAGTGTGGGTGTAGAAAATGGAAAATGAGACAAGTTAGCCTTTTAAAAATGTCATTTTAAAACCATGTTAAAATTGTTTCTCTAATGAAGCAAATCACATGGCCTTTTTCTGCATCTTGGAAATCCAGTCTTCTGTCCTGATTTAGATTGGGGCTGCTTCGGTTCTAACAAATGTAGTCTTAAGACACTTTAACAAGGAGATTTTTTTTAATCAAATAGATTTTTGACCAACTTGCAAAGTAGTTTGCCCGAGTTTAACTAGGCCATCCTTTCTTTCCCATCTCAACAGAAACAGGCTTTATTAAAAGCTGGAACAAACCAAATGAAGGATGTGACTTGCAAAAGGTGAGTCTGGGATGTTATCAAGTTAGTTGTAAAATTCTTTTTTTTTCTTTTAGGTTTATTTATTTGTATATTTTATGTACATGAGTTCTCTATTTTCATATATGCCTGTATGACAGAAGAGGGCATCGGATCCCATTATAGATGGCTGTTAGCCAACATATAGGTGTTGGGAATTGCTCAAGACCTCTGGAAGAACAACTAGTGCTCTTAACCACTGAGCTATCCTGGTATAGGAGGTCCTTCTGTCTATGTGTTGCTTTCATTGGTTAATAAAAGGAACTGCCTTGGCCTGTTGACAGGGCAGAATTTAGTTAGGCCGAGAAGATGGAACTGAATGCTGGGAGAAAGAAGTGTGGAGTCTGGAGACACTATGAAGCCGCTGCCAGAGTCAAACATGCCGGAACTTTATTGGTAGGCCATGACCTCATGGTGATATACAGATTAATAGAAGTGGGTTAAATTAATATGTAAGAGTTAGCCAATAAGAAGTTAGAGTTAATGGGCTAAGCAGTGTTTAAATTAATACAGTTTTCTGTGTGGTTATTTTGGGGGTAAGCTAGCCAGGTAGCCGGGATGAACAAGTGGGCCCTCCTCCTACACCATCCCTTCAGCCCCTAGTTGTACAATTCTTAAAAGTCTCAAAATGAAATGGTAAAAGTCTCCCATGCTTGGGTTGTCACTCTGATGGTAATAAAATGCTGATTGGCCAGGCAGGAAGTATAGGTGGATCAGCCAGACAGGAAGTAGAGGCGGGGCGATGAGAACAGGAGAATGCTGGAAAGGAGGAAGCCCATTCTTCCAGTCCAGCCCAGACCACCGAAGAGGCAACATGTGACCTGCCTGGCTGAGAAAGGTACTGAGCTGTGTGACTAGCATAGATAAGAATAATGGTTAATATAAACTACAAGAGCTGATAAGAAGACTGAGCTAATGGGCCAATCAGNGGCTGAGAAAGGTACTGAGCTGTGTGACTAGCATAGATAAGAATAATGGTTAATATAAACTACAAGAGCTGATAAGAAGACTGAGCTAATGGGCCAATCAGTTTTATAACTTATGGAGATCTCTGTGTGATTTTCTTTAGGACTTGCCGGCTGTGGGGTACCGGGTGGGATGGAAACCCCAACAAGCCGGCCCTCATGTTACAGACCCCTCTTTCTCTGAGCATGTGGGCCTATAGTACAATCTGACAACCACCATTTAATGATTTATTTTGGAAGAATTCCATGGCCTTCTGCTGTTGTTTAGCTTTCTTCTTTCCTCTTTCATCTCCACAGCTGGGAAGTGCGTGTATCTGGCTCTGCAGAGATGTAGAACCAACAGGACATAATATATAGATGGTGATTTGTTTTGAGGGATTGGCTCATGGGCTTCTGGAACTGGCAAGCCCTAAATCTGTGCGGCTGGCAATTCACTTGATGTAGCTGGCTTGAGTTGAAATCCAGGGAAAGCCAGGGGACTGGAGACTCAGGCAGGATCCCTGTGTTACAGTCTGGAGGCAGAATTTCTTCCTGTTCAGATTTGTCTTTTTTCTGATACCCTTCAGTGGACTGCATGAGGATCACCCACATTAAAGTCTTCTGCTTTACATAAAGTCAGATGATTATGCTAACAACTTTGAATAATGTGCCTTCCATAACATCTAGTGTCTGACCAAAATGGGACAGCAATGAGCCATGCCACCATGTAAAATTAACCACTGGAATTTGAAAGCTGAAATAACCAAATCTATTGTGGTCTTGATAGTGTTTATTATCAACTGAATAAATACATACCTGTTCTTGGTTGAATAAATACTGGAGGTAAATAATATTCTCTATTTATGTTATAAAATTTCATGTATTATCTGCCTGTCTCTCTCTGTCTTTCACTTGTCTATTTATAAAACTTCATGTATAAATATGATAGTAGTGTTTATATTTCATTTTCTAAATTAATTAGTTCATTGATTTATTTATTTATGTGACTATATGTATGTGATGCAAACCATGGTATATGAGTAGATTTCAGAAAATAAATTGAGAGGGTTGGTTTTTTCTTCACTCTATGGGTTCCAGGAATTGAACTCAGGTCATAATGCTTGGAGGGAGGTGTTCTTTCTGATTAAGCCACTTACCTTACCCCAGATTTAATTTTAAAATATTCAACGCACAGATCAACAATGTTAGTAGTGATAATGCAAAAGTTAACCATACATAAGAACGAAAAGAATTATCATTTAAGGAGATGGAAATAGCATGAGTGGTGGGGAGTGATGCACAGTGGACTTGCTTTCTATTCAGGACAGTGAGAGGCAGCCTTGCTCTCTCAGCTGTGATGTTTGAATTAGAAACATCCTCCACAGTCCCAGGCACTTGAACACTTGGTCTCCAGTTGGGGGTGCTGTCTGTGAAAGTTTAAGAGGTGTGGTCTTGCTGCAAGAAATTTTTGGATTTGGATTTGAGAGTTTAAGGTCTCACCCTACTTCCAGTTCACTCCACCTGTTTCATGCTTGTGATTCAAGATGTGAGCACCTGCTAGGCGGACAGTGGTGGTGCACACCTTTGATCCCAGTGCTCAGGAGGCAGAGGCAGGTGGATCTGTTGAGTTCGAGGCCAACCTGGTCTACAGAGTGATTTCCAGGAAAGCCAGGGCTGCACAGATGCACTCCTAATCCCCCAAAGTGAACTCTTAACTTTCTGCTTCTTCTGCCATGCCTGTTGCTTGATGCTACTCTTCTCACCATGATGGACTCTTATACCCCAGAAACAATACATCAGAATAAACCCTTTCTTATGTAAGTTGCCTTGACCATGTTATTTTACCCCAGGAACAGAAAAGCAGTGGCTACAGGATACTCTACTTAAAGCCTGCTACACGAGGACTAGTGGTGACTACTGGAAACATAGTAGAGAGATTTTCACCTCCATGTAGAGTGATCACTGGAGAACTTTGAACAGGAGAGGGACATGATTGTAACAGATTAAAAGAATCTGCAGTTGGGTGATGGTGGCACATACCTTTAATTCCAGGACTTGGAAGGCAGAGGCAGACGGGTCTCTGTGAGTTCGAGGACAGCCAGGTCTACAAGAGCTAGTTCTAGGACAGGCCCCAAAGCTACAGAGAAACCCTGTCTCAAAAGAAAAAAAAAGATGTGTACCCGTAGTACCTGGGAGACCTGGGAGAGAGATAATGACACCAATTGTGGTAGTTCTCATTCTCTGAAAAGCAGAGGGTGGGACAGGATCAGATGTGTGTAAGGAGGCTGGAGGATGGTGTCTGTGCAAGATAAAGAGAAATGAGATAGGAGTAGATAGTGAGAACCACAGGACTTGTATTCTCCAAAAGGGAAGCCAATATGACCTGGGGCTATTGAACTTTTACTGTGTGTCTAGGTTAAATCAAGGTTTGTAAACCATACTCTGGATTTACAAAATTTAGCCCCAAGGGCAAAAAGAGAAATATTAAAACAAACAAACAAACGAACAACAACAACAAAGCACACCTTCTATACATATAAGAATGTAAGACTACTCTAGTAACTTAAAAATCTACACTGTGTGTCTTAGTCTTTTTCTCCAACCCTATGATAAAATACCCTAACAAAAGCAACTTAGGGGAGAAAGGGTTTATTTAAATGCACAGTTCCAGGGCGCAGTCCACTGTGGCACAAAATTCAAAGCCCCAAATGAAAAATTAGTTTTCTCCAAGGGAGTCTTACTGGGGAAACAAACCATTCCTAAGAGTAGGCCCCATGCCCAGCAGTAGATGGGCAACAGAAAATGAACTCAACAATGTTCTTTGTGTCATAATGCTTTGGCGAGGATTTTTTTTACAGGTCTTTTGCTTATGTATTATGACTTTTGGTTTTGCATTTTGTGGGATTCCTGTTTATGCAAGTGTGCGTTTCTCTAGGTCTCTATGTGTTTCCCATGGTTTTTCTTTGGTTCTTTTTCTTTTCTTTGTTTTGTCCTATTCTAATTTGTTTGTTTTGACTTATCTATATCATTTTATTATTATTCCTTAGATGCCTGTTTGCTTTCTAAGGAGACACAGAAGGAGTGTGGATCTGGATGGAAAGGGAGGTGGGGAAGAATTGGGAAGAGTTGGCGGGGGAGAAAATTTTTAATCAGATTGTATGGGGAAAGATCTATCTTCAATAAAAGAAGAAAAAGAGGAGAGGACATGAAGCTGAGAGAGAGATGTGTTGAGGAGGCCTCCGGAGGTATTGTAAGGAAGAGTGGTATGGTTGTATATCATCAAGATACATAATTTCAAAACATAATTTTTAAAAAGAAAAAGAGGGGCTGGAGAGATTGCTCAGTGGTTAAGATCACTAGCTTCCTGCGGTAGGTTGAATGGAATTGCCGCCCTCATAAACTCAGAGGGAGTGGCACTATTAGGAGGTATGGCTTTATTGGAGTAGGTGTAGCCTTATTGGAGGAAGTGTTTCACTGTGAGGGTGGGCTCAAGCCACACCCACTGTCTCAGACCACTTCCTATTGCCTGCACATCAAGATGTAAAACTCTCAGCTCATTTTCTAACACCATGTCTGACTGTGTGCCACCATGTTCTGTCACAATGATAATGTATTGAACCTCTGATGTGTAAACCATCACCTCAATTAAATGTTTTCCTTTATAAGAGTTGCTGTGGTCATGGTGTCTTCAAAGCAATAGAAACTGTAACTAAGATGCTGCTTTTCTAGATGACATGGAATTTAGTACTTCCTGAGCTTTGTAAGTTTCATTAACTTCTGGAGTCTTATAAATTTCAATAGCTTCCTGAGTCTGAGGAGCTTCTTTGCCCCCTCTAGGAGGGAGTGTGTCAGTTTAAAGGAAAAACCTATTCCCTTTCTGTTGCTCTGATGAAACTCTCTGAGCAAAGATAACTTGAGGAGGAAGGCATTTATTCAGCTTCCAGGTCATGGTCCTTCACCCAGAGATATCAAGGCAGGAATTCAGGGCAAGAACCTGGAGCAGAAATATGGAGGACACTGGGACTTGCTCCCTGGTTCATTCATTCACTCACACACACACACTTGTCCAGCTTTCCTATTGACCTCAGGACCACCTGCCTAGGAGTGGCACTGCCAACAGTGAACTGGGTCCTCCTCTATCAGTTAACAACCTGTCCTGGAACTCTCACTGTAGACCAGGCTAACCTAGAACTACAGAGATCCGCCTGCCTCTTCCTCCCAAGAATTAAAGCCTCTGCCTCTGCTGGGATTAAAGGTGTTTGCCACCACTGCCTAGCTCAGAAAGGTTGTTTTTTTTTAACAAGCTGATCTGCTTTGTGGGCTTGGCAGATCTCTCCATTGATGCTATTATCCGAATTAACTTTGCCCAGATATTTTAATGTAGCTCGTTACCAAATCCAACCTAACAGATTCTATTATAGCTCTTAGATGCTGTAATAATAATAATAAAAAACCCCTTAGTTTTGTTTGCTGCATATAGCCTTTTTCTTCTAAAGTGACTTCTCATAAAAACCCCAAGGAGATGGACCACCCTAGCCATGTGGCTGGTGAGTAATAGAGCTAGTGTTTGCAACTGCCCTGTCTCTTAGCTGAATTGTTTATAGATTTCTACAAGAAAGTCAGTCTTTCGGTAATATTTCAAGGAAATATGAGGAATTGAGAGTGGCTTTCAAACTAGAAATGAGTGTCTTGTTATTTTTCTTGGGTAGAAATGGAGCTGTATAGAGATTTCAGTGATAAGATATCAAGTTAAATACCTAGGGACATCTGTAATCAAGGGTCTACTGAGGAGAAGAAGGCTTTGGTTGACTGTGTGGTCACTACCATATAAACAGTATGAAAAATATTAAAAATCGATAGGTGCACACTTCTGATAACCCTGAATGGCTTAAACAGGGAATCATAAGTCTGACATCTCTAACTTCTCACTTTAAGCCATGGACTGAAATTAAGGGATGTCCTGTAACCCTGAGGAAAGAATTCATTTTCTCCCAGCCTAAGACTTCAATAGCCAAAACTCAAACTGAGTTTGTACCAAAGTACAACTGAATAACTCCCTCATGACCTGAGTTGCCACCATGGAAATGCAGGCATTGATCAGAAGAGAGTGGGCTCCAGGGTTGTAGGACAGAGCTTTGGGAAGACTCGGGTATCTGAACAACTCTCAAAGCCCATGTGAAGTCTTGCTTCCCGGAGGCAACAGTCTTCTCCTCACCGACCTGACTAGACAGTTCTTTTCTTTCTTGAAGACTCTTGATATCTCACCTGAAGTCATCTTGAAAGAAGAAAATTGTTTTCTACTTGACTAATACTTCCTTTGCTTAGGGGATTAACTAGAGCTCAATCCTAACCCGCCCTGGGGATATAGCATGAGGTCACAGCGTAGTTGAGACAGTGCCCAATCGTAAGAATGACCAGACTTCACTGAGTTTTTAGAAAAGAGCAATGTTGGTGGGTGACTGGGGATGATTTTGTACTTTACCAGCAGGGAAACACATAGCTATACAGCTGGCTGACTTTTAAAATTTGATTGTTTTCCAGAAATTTTACATTCAGAGCAATCCTGAGCAGCCGCAAGGTTCCAAAAATTTGTTTGGCTGGTTAACCAAATCTGATGTCAACACTGGCTCACACGATTGAGCCAGATATAATCACTTCTTAACATTAGACTGCAGGAGTGTATTCACACTTCAACAACAGGGAGTAGAAAGCAGTCTGTGGTGAGTGTCTTGTTCAGTTACATCCCAAGTACGTGCCCAAAGTAGTCTCAAATCCTTGTCACCCAGATCTTCAGCCAGAGGTTGGCAAAGGAAGTACTATTTCCAGAGAGAGTTGTTTTCTGGGGAATTGGGAATCTGAAAGGTGACCCCACAATCGAAGTGAGTAACCCGATTCTGGGACTGATGGCAACAACCAGGAGTGGCAGAGGCGGGATTTTCCACTAAATTATCACAAAAACTAGACATTTTTCCCCAGAATTTTCAGCACAATAATATAAGTGGTTTGACCCAAAGAGATTTTTTTTCCAATAGAGATGATTGTTGCTATTATTCTTTGGGACTGAAATGTCCAAATTTCACAGCTGCAGCAACTAAAGGGAATTATTCCTGATAATATGTATGATTATTTTTTTTTCTGGATCATGTTCTTTAGCTCCAAGATAGGGATTGTTCTGGCTTGGCTACAGAAATCAGTGCAGCGTGTTGGGTGATACACTGCTCTGTGGCCATTTCTAGTTCATCATGCTCCAGGGCTAGCAGGACAAGCAGGACAAAGAGAGATGACTATGCCCCGGAATTGAGAAACAGGTTTGACTTCAGTCAGGGACATCAGGATCTCAGCCCCCCTCGGTTAATTAGTTTTGGACAACCCCACCGTGCTTTGCTAATGCCCTAAAGGAACCATTGAATGCAAAAAGGAGATGGAAGGAAAAAAACCAGCAACAGCTTTATGTTTATTTACAAAGCTGAGTATTATAGCTTCCATCTCATTCAATCCTTATAAAGACACATAATTTTTTTTTTAACTGGCATTTCTTCTTGCTTTCCCCCAAACTGTATAGGATATGTTATTTGTGGCTATGTTTCATAGTTAGGCCATGTATCTCAGATATGGAGAAAAGTGTCCCTCACTTAGAGATCCTTATTTAAGACCTGGGATAAAATCACTACTTAATTTCTTAGGTATGAAAGGGGTAGCCAGCTACTCTTAGAAACAATAGTCCTGGAGCAGAAGGGTGGACTGTAATGTACACCCACTTCCCCCCCCCACTGTTGAGTAGCTAATGCCGTTCTTGATCACACCTCATGGTACAGTTTGAATCTTAAACATCCCCCCAAATGCCCATGTGTTAAAGGGGCGTTCTCATCCAGGCCTTTGAACTGATGTAGAGTTCTCGAGGAACTGAATCCCTTAGAAGGTGTCTAGGTTCCTTTTCCTGCTATTATGATAAAAAATACTCTGACAAACACATTTGGGGGGTATTTAGGTCATAGCTCAAGGTTCACAGTAGGGAAGCCAATGCACCAGGAGTGGAAGCAGCTGGGCACACCACACAGTCAGAGGAGAGCAAGAGTGTATGCATGCCAGTACTCAGCTCACTTCCTCCACTCTCATACCGCCCAGGATCCCCTGCTCAGGGAAGGGGACTACCCGCAGTTAAAATGAGCCTACCCACATCAGTAAACACAGGAAAGTCCCTTACAGATGTGCTCAGAAGCCCATCTCTCAGTGAATCAGAATTTAGACCCAGTTGACAGTTGATAGTATCCATGACTAGAGGTGAGACCTAGCAGAAGGATGTTAGCTTACTGGAGGTGTCTTCTTGACGTGGGCATCAGAATCCTCCCTGTGTTTGTTTCCCATCCTCCATAAGGTGAACTATTGTTTTTACCCTATGTTCTTGCATAGGCCAAATGGCCATTGATGGAGACATAAAAACCATGAGCGAAGCACACTTTTCTTCTTTTAAGTACATTTTTTTCCAGTATTGTGTCATAGTGGCAGAGTATTGACGAAGACCTTGGCTTCCCTCTTTGATTCTCTTCGATTGTCTATGTTTAGAAAGAAATACCTTCCTGCTTTGGAAGATAAACAAGTCAAATTAGTCCTGATCTGGCAGTGCAGAGCTAAAGAACTGTGTGACTTAGTCTCAGACTTATACCTTTCTTTGGAACATTCCACCTTAGACGGGACATAAGAATCTGGAGATGGGATCAACTTTCCACCTCAGTGCGCTGATGGTAGTGGTCTGTGTGTGTGTGTGTGTGTGTGTGTGTGTGTGTGTNAGTGGTCTCTGTGTGTGTGTGTGTGTGTGTGTGTGTGTGTGTTGCTGTTGGTACTGCGATGTGATTTGAAATTCCTGCTTTCTATTGGGAGCCATTGTTCTCTTTATGATTTCCCTAGCTCTGCTTTTATTCAAGGAACCCTAGATTTTCCCATTAACCATTTCCCTGTTTGCAATAGCCAGATTTGACTATCTACCACTTCAACCAAAACTGTGATTTAAATTTTAAAAATCGTAATTTCAGTTCTTAAGCTTAAAAAAGATTAGTTGAAGGTAGCTGTCTGTCAAAGTTGGCATTTTTTTTTACTTTCTACTAAAAGGTCTCTCAAAACTATGGAGAACAGAACTATCCAAGTCCAATTAAATACTAATTTATATTCCCGGGGCTTTGTTCATGTTTTCAAATTTCACATCTTCTCTCTCACCCAGCGTCTCACTCATCAGAGAACCTGAAGAGAATTTCATGTGTCTGTGCGATCATACCAGCACGGAAAGCCTTTCCCAAGGGGTGTTCAAAAAGGAAGCCAAGTACTCCCTTTCGGTGCTGGAACCAGAGGATACAGCCAGATGGATCACTAGTGTAATTTCAACTCTAACACTCATTGCTTCATCAGTTCAGACTGCTCAGCTCACCAAATGGTGAGCTTCATATCTCCTGCTAGTATTCCAAATGTGTCCCGAAAAGAGCCCATAGCTGTGATAGGATTCTATAAATACTTCCATACCCGAATATGTTGTACTAATGAGACCCAAAACACTGAGTTTTAATTTTATTTCTGCCATTCATTTCAAGTGCCTTTTACTTTCTAACCCACACAGTGTCTCTCTTCATTGTTCTTTATTTTAGGGATTCTGCAGGCTCATTTTTATGACAACACCATACAAGCCAGAGTCATCAGAGAGAGTCTCAGTTGAGAAAATGCCTCTGTACTGTTGTGCTGTAGGCTGGCCTGTAGGGCATTTTCTTAATTAGTGTTTGGTAGGGGAGGACCCAACCCATTGTGGGTGGTGCGTGCCATCCTGGGCTGAGGGTCCTGAGTTTTATAAGGAATCAGGATGAGCAAGTCATGGGGAGCAAGCCAGTAGGCAGCCCTTCTCCATGGCCTCTGCATCAGCTCCTGCCTCCAAGTTCCTATCCAGTTTGAGTTCCCGCCTTGGCTTCCCTCAATGAACAGTGCTTCTGGATAAGTAAGATAAATAAACCCTTCCCTCCCCAAGTTTCTTTTGGTCATGGTGTTTCATTATAGCCGTAGTCACCTTAACTAAGACAGGAATAAGTGAAAATATTTTTTTCATCCCTGAGAATAAAACAGCAGAGTCACGTGCTATTCAGAAGAGGATGACTTTCTTTGCTGAGCGGCTTGTTCTCTGAAAGGCTCAGTCAAAAGCCTATGAACAAATAGTGCTGACTTCTTCTTGGTTTGCTTGCAGTTTTCTTTTCTCCCCATCTATTCTTGACCTTTTAAAAGCTTAAACCCTCTTCCTGTGTTTACTAGCTTCAACTAGATGGTGGTGGTGGTCTCCCTTTAGTATAGCACAATCAAATCTATGACATTTTTGGCTAGTCAGAGTGTCAAATAAAGGTCAACCTTTGGAGGAAATCAGGTGCCCACCTGAAGGAACCTTCTCGCCATGACATTTGTGAAGCAACATTGCCAAGGTTTTTTTTTTTTAAGGGGGAGCCCTTTATGAGAGTAGTGGGCAAGGCTGACCTGGGGGTTATGGACACTAGTAGACACATGTGCACAGGATTAGAGACAAAGTAGGAAAGCACCATAGTGCTGGGAAGAACACGAGAAGGAATGATAAGAAATAAAGCTGGTACTTCTCAGAATCAGCAAGCAGGACAGAGATGGAAAGTCAGCCTAAGCCATCCCAGATCATCCCAGGTCACATTTACTCCAATAATGGATCAGCAAGGGCAATGTCAGATTCCCGTGGTTGAAAGTCTTGAACTTGAAGGAGAAACAGAGATCAGACTTAATGGTCAGGTATGCTGCTCAAAACAATACCTGTCAGTTCCTAAAAAGGGCTTAGGAAAGAGCAGTATTGGCTTTTGTTCATCTGCTTTTGCTTCTTGCAGTTTTGCTGCTGCTGCTGTTACTCTTCTTCACTAACATCAAACCCTTTCAACATGACCTGAGACCAGCAGCCCTCCAGGAATCTTCCAGGCCTTCAGAACCAGATTGGAACTGCTACAATTCTGCAGACTGAGCAACTACACAGTTCTCAGTCATTTTAGCATGCAGGTGCCAATGTTAGACTGCTCCATCCTTATTGCGGAAGCAACTTAATGACTAATGAATCTCCTTTGTAATTTATATTCATTCTATCAGTTTTGTTCTTCGAGAGAACCCTAATAATTTCCCTAGTTTACCCTCTGGCATGCTCACTTGTTTCCAGGTGAGCATGGTTTTATGACTCATAATTGCAACCAACTCTTACCTCTAGCCATCAACTTTATTAATATTCCCCAAGAACACAGTTTGATCTTACCAGACACTTAATGTGTGGAAAAATAAGCTATTGAACCTACAAAACAAAGTTCTGAGTCTGTAGATGGAACTCTGGTCCTTTCACAAGATGACTAATTTACCTGTCTTAGTTACTATGACAACTGCTTTATTACAGGCTATTCAAAGAGACAAAATGAATAACTGAATCATCCCCTCTTATACACCATGGTTCCCTGTAACAATGAACATGGCCTGTTTGTTGGGTTTTATGTCCCGCCTAGTACCCCACAGCGGCAAACCCCAAATAAAATCACACAGAGATCTCTATAAGTTATAAAGCTGATTGGCCCAT
>LOJH01028264.1:0-17554 GCA_001685095.1 Ellobius talpinus
GGTGTTAAGCTAACCGTGCGGGAGCCGGGCAGGACGAAAAGCAGGCCCACTCCCCCATCACTACAGGGGAGGACGTGAAAATTTTTAATAAAAAAATAAATTATCAAAAAAACAATGACGTCAAGAAATTTGCAGGCAGATGGATGGAACTAGAAAAAAATTATCCTGAGTGAATCAATCCAGACCCAGAAAGACAAACATGGTGTGTACTCACTTATGAGTAGATATTAGCTGTGAAGTCAATGTAATCATGCTACAATCCACAGAGCCAGAGAGGATGAGTAAGGAGGAGGGCTCAGAGGGGGAGGAGATGTATGGATCTCCCTGGGAAGCGGAAACAGAAGAGATCTTGTGGGTGGACTGGGGGCAGGTAGGGAAGGGACCAGGTCGGAGGGAGAGAGAGTACTGGGAGAGTACCAGCCATCTTCTGTAACCAGGCAAGGCTCCCAGTGGTGGAACTGGGACACCAACCCAGCCACAAAACCTTGGACCCACAACCTGACCTGCCTGTAAGATGTGCTGGGGCAATGGTGGCTCAGAGTTTGTGGGTGTGGCCAACCAATGACTGATCTAACCTGAGGACTAAGTCATGAGAGGGTGCCCATGCCCAATGCAGTCTAGATGGCAAGGATCTGGAAGCTGGGTAGCCCAAAGACCTAGGGTGGAACCAAACACAACTGGCAAAAAAATAAAAAATAAAAAGTCAATGAAATGATCCCTAATGCTATTCTGTTATACTCATAGATCAGTGCCTAGTCCAATCATCATCAGAGAGGCCTCCTCCAGTGCCTGATGGGAGCAGATGCAGAGACCCACAGTCAAACATTAGGTGGTGCTTGGGGAGCCCCACAGAAGAGGGAGATGAAGGACTGTAGAAGCCAGAGAGGTCAAAGACGCCAGGAAAACATGGCTTACAGAACCAACTAAGCAGGCAGAGCTCGTGGGGGCTAACAGAGACTGTAGTAACAATCACAGAGCCTGCACAGGTCTGTGCTAGGTCCTCTGCATGCATGCTGTGGTTGTTTAGCTTGGAGTTTTGTGGGACCCCTAACAGTGGAAATAGAGATGTCCCTTACTCTTTTGCCTATTCTTGGGACCCTTTTCCTCCAACTGGGTTGCCTCATCCTCACTTGATACAGGGATTTCAAATTTTTATTTTCAATGATTTTTACTCACTCCAACTAAATGATAACTAAAATATATTCCAGCTCTCATTGTCATTTTCCTAAATGACTTTCAATATTTTCCTTTATACCTTTAGACTCAATTGATTTGTATATGAGAGTGTTATGTTTAGTTTTTCCTACTTAAGGTCCCTAGTTTGATAATCAGTTGGCTAATATCAGAAACCTTTCAGACTGTATTTCTTTAATTAATTTTTCTATTTTCCTCCATATTCCTTTTTAAATGTTTATTTTCTATGAGTGAGTGAATGTGTGTGTGTGGGGGGGGTGTGTGTGTGTTTCAAGTACACTTTTGTACTGGGCCACATTCACAGGTCACCCCTAGGTGCATGCAGCCTTCAGGACATGGACTGTGCACACCTCCAAGGTCACAGTAACTCCTCACAGAGAACACTGACACACCTGTGCACTTCTGACCCAGCCTGGAAAGCCCCAGAAGTCTTGCTCCTTGCAGGTTTTCACAGGACCTCCTGATTGAGAGATGGTCCACACCCAGCTGATGCTGCCAGAACTCTTGAGGCATCGTGCAAGAGATCTGAAGAGCGCCCAAGACGAGGAACTGCTCCACCTGCCTCCATGTCACATAGCTAAGGATGCCGTCAACTCCACAGGGAAACTATGTTTCCTGCTGAGGTCCCATGCAAATCCAAGTGATGTCATAAATGCTTGTGAAGGGCCAGAGAGATGGCTTGCTGGGCAGAGGTGTCTGCCATAAGGCCAATGGCCTGAGTTCAATTCCAGGGACCAACACAGTGGAAGGCGAGAACAGATTCCTGCAAATTGCTCTCTCCTGTACACTAAATAAAGAAATATGTAGATATGTTTTTAAAAACAAATACTTGTGGAATGATCACTGCAGGGGAACAGGTGTAGAAGTACTTGGTAGATCAACAGTTCTCAATCTGTGGGTCTCGACCCCGTTGGGGGGTGTCAAATGACCTTGTATGTCAGATATTCTGCATATCAAATATTTCCATTATGAGTCACAACAGTAACAAAATTACAATGATGAAGTAGTAGTGAAAATAATCTTATGTTCAGGGAGGTAATCACCACAACATGAGGAACTATATTAAAGGGTTGCAGCAATTGGAAGGTTGAGAACCAGTGCTCTAGATCCTTAAAACTCAGCAGGCTAGAATCACCTGGGTATCTGTAGAGAGGCCTTCGTCCCACCTGCAGCAATCTGCTGAAATCAGCCACGTGTTCTGGGTACCACTGGGACTCTCCCACCATACACAACAAAAGAGGAATGGTGGTCCTCTTGGTAGACATAGAAGGGGGAGAGAAAAAAAGATGCAACATCTGTGCGTACTCCCGCGTCTTCGTCAATTAGGAAATAACCCAAGAAAGTGGTTCAAAATAAAACATCAAAAAACCTCATGATGAAAGAAAAGAGCATTTAAAATGATACCTTTTTTAACATGTGGGGGGTGTCCATCTGTCCATCTGTGGGGGGCAGAGTACAACACCAAAGGGTCAGTTCCCTCCTTCCACCAAGTGAGTGTCGGGGATCAAACTCAGGTCCTCGGCCTTGGCAGCCATGTGCCTTTACCTGCTGAGCCCTCGCCAGCCCAAGATGCCATTCTTAAAGAACAAAGACTAACGTGCTCTCTCACTTAATGGACAATCAGCATAGTGCTAAATGTGTAGCCAGTTCTGTTGGGCCAAAGGAGACAGGATCTGAAGCAATAGTATTATTTGAGATAATTTGAAAGTCTATGTAAATCCTCTCGACCTATAGAAAAACTATGAAGATTCAAAGCAGCTTTTCGCAGGGAGGGAGTGCCCGGTACAACAACAACAGCGTGCTGGGACGAGGGCAGGCAGCTCAGTGGTGGAGCACTTGCTCAGAGGTAGAGTACTTGCCTGGCATGCTTGAGGCCGATGATTGTTCCACATCCAGAATGACTAAAACAAAAAGATATAAGACAGCTTAGAACAATATAAAGTCAATATAAAAACCATCTTCCCATAAAATATATTTACATTGGTCTCCTAGGTCCATTCGGAGCTGCCCAGTGGATGTGTGAGACACAGAATGGAACTGTGTGTGTGGTGTGTGTGTGTGTGTGTATAAATAGAGAGATACATATATATATATTTCATTTATACACCTATAAAAACTTAATCTATACATGAGGCATAACAAAAGATTGATAATAATAATAACAATAATAAAATAGAACAACATTAATTATACACAGTACAGCCATTTACTACTAAGAATTTATTTCTGGGATTTACCATTTAGTTTTTTTAATTTACTACATGTATTTATTCATTTGTATATTGTGCGTGGGTGAGTGGATCAGAGGACAACTTGGAGGAGTCAGTTTTCTCCTTCCACCATGTGGGTCTCAGGGACTTGAACCCCCATCTTCAAGGTTTGACATCAAGTTCCACCTGTGGAACCTTCTCACTGCTGTCTGCTCCCCCACATAATATTTTCAAACCTCAGTTGACATAGAGCAGCCTAAGCCGGAAGAAGGAAGAGCCCTGGTAATCATAGTTAGAACTTGAAATGTAGCTGCAAGTGATCATACACAGCTACAGTCCTAGTGCTCAGGAGGCGAAGGCAGGAAGAACCCAAGTTCAAGGCCAGCCTAGTCTACATAGTGTGTAGGGGACATAGGGAGAGACTGCCTACCCTCATTGATACACCTCTAAATGCTAGATAGTGATGACACACATGTAAAACGGTAACAACACACAAAGATGATGAAGTGATCTATCTCAGCTTCCCTTCGGGAGATGCTGAAGGGGTTCCATAGAGGCAGAACCCCGGAGATCCCACATCCGGAGCTCATCTGGGATCCTATTCCCAGATTCAAAGCAATATCCACTGCCCTGTTCTATACCAGGAACCAAGGGCTCAGAGCCACACCCAGCATCCAACATCAATCACATCCTTCTTCCTTTCGCCAAAAGCCCCCCTGGACCAATGAGAGGGAGTGACACATTGACCAATCACATGGCACCATGGACTTTCTGCCCAGTTCCAGCTGCCATATATTGAGTAGTAACCTGGACGCCCCGGGGCGGTGAGTCAGCAAATCTTGTGGGGCTGCTTTTCTCTTGTACGCGTTTATTTTCTTCGTTTATTTGTGAAGGGGGTATTGCAAGCTTTGCCTTTTTTCTCTTCTTTTTCCTCCCTCGCGCCTTGACCCACCAGAACCAGTTGGCGTCCTATGCCATAACTATTTTGGACTTATTTAGCAGGGTAGCCAAGACACTTTGCGGTACTTACATTTAATTATTTTCTTTTTCTTTTTAAGGAAAAACAAAACTCGCTACTAGACCGAACCCTCCAAAACTTGCTCCGGCTGGATCCACCGACTATCCCGCCGAAGTTAATCCGGCTTCCCCCGCCGACTTCGAAGTAAGTAGAGGGGCCCCAAGAGATTGCTAGCCGAGCTAGGGACCCGAGGAGTGGGTGCACGTGAGGCCTCCGAAATACAAAGAGGAAATAATAGCCTGCGCAGGCTTCGTGAAGGTTGGATACCTGAGAATTTAGAGGGTGGAGATCTGTTTATATTATTTGTTTTCGTGGATGTGAGGCCGAGGACCAGAGAACCCATAGAGAAGCAGGCGGGTATAGACAAACCCTGTCGGTGTATCTAAGTGGTTCGCGTGAGTTCTCTCTGGTAGGGCAGAGAGATCTGTTGAAGACTCGCCTTTTTTTTCTTTTTTCTTTCTTTTTTTATTTTTGGCTACAGAGGTAAAAGCTTGGGCAAAGACTGTTTTGCATATCAATAAAGCTGGTCTTTACTGTTGACTTTACAGTTGTAGCTTCTGGGCTAAACAAATACATCTGACCTCTAATACATCAAAGGTGGCGGAAAGATTGTTGTGGGTTTAATTAGTCGCCCTAAGAGTAACCGTGTGGGGCACCATTGCATTCTCTCCAGGCAATGTGCTAATCAGGGCAGATACTGGAATTAAGTAGCTGCAAAGAGAGACAAAGATTTTCAACACACTAGGAGGTCAGAAGAAGCAGGCCAGGGGTTCCCAGAGGGAGGGAGGGTGATCCCTCTGACTCCTGACTTTGTAAAATTTTGTTTTGTTTTACGAGACAGGGTTTCTCTGTATAACAGCCCTGGCTGTCCCTAACTCACTTTGTAGACCAGGCTAGCCTTGAACTCACAGAGATCTGCCTGTTTCTGCTTCCAGAGTGATGGGGTTAAAGGCGTGTGCCAACACCTCCCGGATGACCCCTGGCTTTGAAGCTGTAGCCTCACACACCATGAGGCAATACAATTCTTAATGTTTGTTGTTGGAGTTGGCTTTTCAGACAGGGTTTCTGAGTACTGTGGGCTAGCCCCTAAATCGCAACATAGCCTCAGACAACCCAGAACCTCTAACCCCCTGCTTCTACCTCACACGTTCTGGGATTACAGGTGCATCCCACCACACCTGATTTTCTGTATTGCTGGGGATGGAACCCAGGGCTCAGCAAAATGCTGCCAATCAGCCCACATCCCTAACCAAATTTCTATAGTGTAAATCCACTTAGTTTACATCATTTTGGTACAGAGACCCATGCAAATTTGCCTCTGATATTTACCACAGATACTTCAAGGCTTATGTTCTGAAAATAAAAAACGCTGTATTTCAGAGCCACAGTCTATCAAAGTCAGGAGACTAACAGGCAGGGTACCATTGGCCAACATCTAAACCTTATTTTAGCCTGGCATTGTGGCACATGCCCTTGACCCAGCACCTGAAACCAGATAAAATAGTGGATGGGGAAAAAAAAGTCGCTGTGCTTTGGTGGCACAAGACTTTAATCCCAGCCCTCGGGAGGCAGAGGGAGGAAGATCTCTGTGAGTTAAGCACTTGGGAGCAGGCTTTTTGAGTTCCAGGCCTGCTGGGGCTATATAGTAAGACCCTGACTCAAAAAAAAGAGAGAGAGAAAGAAGAAAACACTTCTTAATGCTTATAGTTTATTGTTCTTAAATGGTCACATGTGTTTTCATAAGTGTTTTTACATTAAAGACACTTCCAGCATGCTGCCTGTGCCTCAAATGGTTGGTGTTCTGGTATTCAGTTGTATGCTTGCTCACCACCCCCACCTCATGCGTGTGGTCTGTGAGTTGTGTGCATGAGTATGTGTACGTGGGTATGGGTGTATACTAAGCTCAGCGTGGCGTTAAGTGGATTTGTTTTGACCAGCTTATTGAAGATGTTGGAATCTGAAGTCTTAGGGAGGAATTTGTTTCACCTGTTAAAGTTAGCTTTTCAAACTTTCCATTGTCAGGGGTTGAAGGTTTAGCTTAGTGGAGAGGAGGCTTGCCTCGCCTGCTCAAAGACCTGGGTTGGATCTCCAAAGCTGGAACCAAAAATCCTGTAAATAAAAAGAAATAAGGTGAGGGCAGTCATTTTCTAAGAACCCATATATCGGGACAAAATCATCCTGTTTGATTGAATTGAAAGTTATGATGGCCCCTGTTTCTAATTCCTGCAGGGCAGGTGGTGAGGTTTCTGGAAGCTGGCTGATGCCTGTTTGCTATTCTCTTTTCCTTTTTTGTCTTTCATTCCTGCCTGTTTATTATTTGGAGGAGACAGGATTTCATTTTGCAACCCTGGCCTGCTTCAGACTCAGAGATTCTCCTGCCTCTGCCTGAGCCTCCTGAGTGATGGGATTAAAAGTGTGTGATACCATGGTAACCTTATTTACTTACTTATTTTGGTTTTTTGAGACAGGGCTTCTCTGTGTAGCATTGGCTGTCCTGGAACTCACTCTGTAGACAAGGCTGGGTTCAAACTCACAGAAATCTACCTCTGCCTCCCAAGTTCTTATATTTATTCTTTGTTGGTTGGTTTGTTTCTAGAGACAGGGTTCTCTCTGTAGCTTTGGAACCTGTCCTGGAACTTGCTCTGTAGACCAGACTGACTTCAAACTCAGAGATCCACCTGTCTCTGCCTCCTGAGTGTTGGGATTAAAGGCATGTACCAGCACCACCTGGTATTTATATATTTATTTATAATTATATTTATTCTTAAATTTAATATAAGAATTAAATTTATTCTTAATTAGACTATTTGGAGCCTTTCATTCTACTGCCTTTGCCTCTTTATTTATTTTTTTTTTAGACAGGAACTTGTTCCATAGACCAGGCTAGGCTCAAACTCAGAGATCTTCCTGCCTCTGTCTCCCAAATGCTGAGATTAAAGGTGTGTGCCACCACTACCTAATCTATTTTTTATAATTAGACCTGTTGGATGTTTTCAAAGATCTACTGACTTTGAGTCAGTCTCTCTCCCTCCCTCTCCCCCTTTCTCTTTCTCTTTCAACCTCTCCCCCTTTCTCTCTCTTGCTCTCTCTCAACCTCATTCGTTATTTTCTTCTGATTTTGGCTTTACTCTCTTAAAGTATGTAGTTTGCTCCTGAAATTTCAAGCTAAGTATAGAACAGTTAGTGTTGCCCATATGTGCAAGCTGTGGGGTCACTAACTTGAACACGGGCAACCTACCAAAGGCCACCCCACCCCAAGGACAAATGAGTCTCCTCAGTAACTGTTAAGGGCTCTTCAGTCAGGGGTGGGGTGACATCACCTCCTCTCCCTCCCCGCTAGAATGTCAGCTGCTGTGTGTTTGTGCAGGTAACAAGCGCATGTCCAGGAGACCACATTGCACAGCTCTCCTGGCCTTTAAATTCTTTCCCAAATCCCCCAGCATCATGTTTCAGTGAGCAAAGCCTCATCTAAGGGGTATTCATGGTTGAGACTGTCCCCTTTTCTGATCACAGGGAAGACTCTCTGTGACTCTGCATGCAGAATCCCAGCCACCAGTTAGAAGAGGGAGCAGGGCCCCTGGTTTCAATCTGTGGTTGGTTTTTTTTTTTTCCTCAGATAATCTCTCAGTTACCAGCATACTGAAAATAGACCCTAGCAATTTCTCACAGTGTCCATGCAAGAGGAAGAACTGCTGCCCGTGTGGCCCCCTGAGTAGGACTCTGGTCTGGATTCTAACAGTTACCTCTCCTTACAGTGTCTGATCCCATTGGATTGTCACTAACCATAGGAATATAGCTCCACACCACAGCAGCAGCTGCCTGAGGAACTCTTCTCAGAGGCCCCCAACACCCAGGCAAGACCAGGATCTGTGACAGAGCAAGCCAAATGAGATAGAAAGTTGGATTTGTTTAAACTAGAGAAGTGCTCAAGAGGAGGGTGGGACACACCAGACAGAAAGGACATGGGCTTCTCAAAGGAGACTCAGGTTTCTTTCAGTGGGTATTCATAGGATCTTGGTGACGCTCAAGTTGCTAAAAAGTACCCCATACCCCTTCTTTGTAACACCACCCAAAGAGTGTAATTTGTGGGCTGGAGAGATGGCTCAGTGATTAAGAATGCTTGCTGGTCTTCCAGAGGACCCATGTCTGGTTCCCACATGAGTGGCTCACAACCACCTGTAACTCCATCTTAGACGAGATAGCCTTTGAGAACACATACAGTGTCAGTGGGGTCCTTGTCCGTGGAGTCTGACATGCATCTTCTCAGCAGTCAGAACAGCAGACTGGGTGTCTGGAACAGTATCCTCCACAAACCCCTCTTCCCCCACATCACCCTGATTCCGTATCTTCCTGCCCTGCCTCAGGCTGACCATCTAATGTTACCTTTCAGAGGAATGTCTGCCATCCACTTGGCCTACTTAGCACTCTGGAATCCTCTCCCCTTTTTTTTTTTCCTGTGTGTTGGTTTCTCGGTTTCCCTGTTACAAGCCTCGATGTGGGTTCATTTCCCCGCTTGGGCTTCTCGACATAGTCAATTGACGATTTCATCACAACATAGTCATTTCAGAGGACCCAGTAGTAATCTTTTCAAATACGTAAATTTCTCAACTTACACTGACGTCATATCTTAGTAAACCCAATGGAGATGGAAAGTATTATAAATTTAAAATACATGTGTAATTTTAATTTTTATTACATTTGTGTATGTGTAGATATATGTGTGGGGATGCACACATGCCATGTAGTGTGTGTGGAGTCAGAGGCCTGCTTGGTTTTTCTCTTTCCACCGTGTACACACATCTGAATCCTAAGACGACCCAGGAATGGATCATTCACTGATTCCTTCATTGTGGATGTGGTGTAGAGTGTAACCAAGTCCTCTACCACCTGAGCCATAGCTGCAGTCCCTCAATCATTTCCATAGGCATATGGGGCTAGCTTGTTTTTATTTCATTAATGATGAAAAATATTCAGCATCTTTTCGTTAGTGGGAACGTGGGTGCTTGTGTGTGTGTGTGCGCGTGTGTGTGTAAGGATACAAGTCTGTGTGTCTATGCAGGCCAGAAAACAACCTCCAGAGTCATTCTTGGGTTCCAGTTCATCTTCTGTTTTGCACGTGGACTGTGCTGTTGTAGCACCATCTGGGGAAAAGACACTCCTTCTTGTAAGTTCCCACTGTTATGGATAAATCTGTTTGTTTTAGATTGTAGATATTCTTGGTGAACACAGGTTAAGATTCTCATATTTCCTTGTTATATTTCTGCATGTAATATCTGGTGAGAGTCCTCCTTTCTGTACTTTTGTCTTAGAGCTAAAAGTCTTAGACATCATAATTCTATTAAACCTTCCTTTGGATGGTTTTGGCATATCTGATTTTGCTTTGGTTTGGGGATTTTTGCTTTGATTTGGTTTGGTTTTCTTTTTCTGCAGTACTGAAGATTGAACCTAGTACAATGCACACACTACACAAACTCTCTACCACTGATCCATAACCCAGCCCTCTTTGTTATTTTTATATACTTTAAAAATTCTCTCTTTATTATTTTGTGTGTTTTATCTGTGCACCACATGCATGCCTGGTGCCCATGGAGGCCAGAAGAAGGTACTGGGTGCTTTAGAAATGGAGTTATGAGGTCAACAGGTGCTCTTATTTTGTTTTTGGGGGGAGTTGGGGGGCTTTGATTCTTTGGGTTTTTGAGATAGGATTTCTCCATGTATCTTTGGAGCCTGTCCTAGAACTCACTCTGTAGACTAGGCTGGCCTCGAACTCAGATCTGCCTGCCTCTGCCTCCTGAGCTCTGGGATTAAAGATGTGCACCACCACCACCCGGAACTTTTTGTTTGTTTTGTTTTGGGAAGCAAGTGCCTTTAACTCCTTAGCTGCACCTACCTCCTTTAACTCCAAGCTCCTACCCTTGTTGTGAGCCACCATGTGGTTGCTGGGAATTGAACCCAGGTCCTCTGGAAGAGCAGTCAGTGCTCCTAACCACTGAGCCATCTCTCCAGCCCTACTTTTTCTTTTGAGGCAGGGTTTCAGTAAGTTGCTTGCCTTGACTTCACTGTGCTTTGTAGGCAGACCCTGAGCTTGTAATCCTCCGCCTCTGAAGTAGTTGGGGCTCCAGGCCCACGTCACTGTACTCATCTACTGGTTTACATTAATAACTGGTATATGCCTGAGATGTATCTTGTACCATAATCACAAATACTGTTTCATATACTAACCTAGCACTCAGTATCGCCAGAATCAGAGATGACAGTAACTCTCTTAAGATTTATTTTTGTGTATGGGTGTGCTTGAGTGTATGTATGCACGCCACATGTGTGTCATGCCTGCATAGTCTATGAATGCCCTGGAGGTAAAGTTACAGGAAGCTGTGAGACCACGCACGCACACACACACACACACACACACACACACACAGACATACATACATACCGGTGTGGGTCTGGTTCTTGGTTAGATTAGCTGGTCAGCAGGTCCCGGGAGTCCTCCTGCCTCTGGTTGTTCCAGTGCTAGGATTACAGGGCTATGCCACCACACCCTGCTTCTTACACAAGTGCTGAGGAGCTAAACATAGGTCCTTAAACTTGTGCAGCAAACACCTCACCAGCTCAACCATCTCCCCAGCCCCTTGATGCCATTTTTCATATATTTTATTTAAAAGATTTACTTTTCATTTTACATACCAACCCGTTTCCCATCCCACCCTCCATTGTTAGGGTCCGAGAGAAGCTCCCAAAGAAGACCAACAGCCACGTATGCAATAACAAGAGTACTTTATTAATTCCAATGTTGGGGCGGTGTCTGGTGACTCCCAAAGAAGGTCACAAACTCATTTAAAGCAGAGTTGGGGGAATTCCAGAGAGGAGGGATTAATCTGAGCCTGATTGGTGGAGGAAAGATTAGTATAGGGGCCTATTGGTGGGAGATCCTAGTGGTTAGGGACTTTCTTTCCAGCAGCAGGGTAGGGAAAGCTATCCTTAGTTATCAGGAGTGTGGGGGCACCTGATGAGCCAGCAAAGGGGCTTTGGAGGCCTACTAAGCCAGCAGAAGGGGCCATGGGGTACCTGGTGAGCCAGCAGAAGGCTGTGGTTTTTCTGAGGACTGTCTGTTTAACTCTGTCCCATTATAGTGAACCAAAACTAAGACTTAGATTTCTGTCAGGCTACTAGGAGAGCCTGGTTCCCCTCCCACCCCCTGAGTAGTGGGTCATCTCAAATCCTGGAGATGCATTTTCTGGATCTACAGGCTTGTATTGCTGCCTCAGAACCGTCAGCTGGACCGTAGAGATCTGTGATGATCACCAGGTCTCCTGGTGGGAACCCATGGGGCACAGGAGGCTCTGCCAGAGTTGTTTCTGCATCTGATATAGAACCTGTAGGGAGGAAAGAAATCTTTGCTCATCAAATTCAGCCAGTAATTCTGCCCTAAGATTAGACAGAATGGGTGGTGGCCTGACATACATGATCTCAAATGGGGTCAGGTCTAGGGTATAAGAAGAATCGCAAACCCTGTAGAGAGCAAAAGGGAGGTGAGACACCCAGTCATCACCTGTCTCAAGGGTTAATTTGGTTACGGTCCCCTTTAGGGTCTGGTTTATCCTTTTACCTGGCCTGAACTTTGGGGACAATAAGCACAATGAAGTTTCCAATTGTTCCCCATAGCTATAACTAGTCTTTGTGTTACCTAAGAGATGAATGCACGTCCATTATCTGGGCCCAGGAGCACAGGGAGGCCATACCTCGGGATAATTTCTTCCAGTAGCTTCTTGATCACCATGGCAGCTGTCTTGTGATTAGCTGGGAAAGCCTCAGCCCATCCTGAAAAGGTATCTATAAAAACTGGCAAGTACTTGTAGCCTTACAGGCCTGCCTGGCTTTACCTCTGTGAAGTCAGTCTCCCAATTGATGCCGGGCTGAGCTCCTATCTCCCGATGTCCAGTTCTCGTGACTCCACCTTTTGCACTGACGAGAAGGCTTGTGGCACATCAGCCTGCAGCTTCTACTGTTTTGGCCCTAAGGTCAAAACCCTTAAGAGGTGCTCTTCTTGGGAGGTCCTGTGTTTTTAGTTCTCTCAAGTGTCTCTGATGTATTTGTCAGACTAGTTGAGTGGCAGAGTCTGTGGGAAGGTGATCCATTCCTCAGGGGTCCTGAGCCATCCTTCTCCTTGTGTTTGTGCAGGAGTAGATTCTTTGGAGAGCTTGGTCAGTGTAAGCTGGACATTCTGGCAACATGAGTTACCATCTTTGGTGTGGCCAGCTGGATGGCTGCTGTCTAGAGGGCAGCCTCCTTTGCTGCCATGTCTGTCAGGCTGTTTCCCTTCAAGATTGAGTCCTCTCCTTTCTGGTGCCTAGGACAGTGTATGACAGCTATCTCCTGGGGGCAGCCATATGGCCTGTAAAAGGTCTAAAATCTCCTGTTTGTTTTTAAGTCTTTCCTTCTGTAGTCAACCATCCCTCTCCCTGTAGATGGCACCATGGACCTGTATCATGGCAAATGCATACACTTGTCAGTATAGATATTAAGGTTTTTTTTCATTTCCCAGTTGCCTTTGTTAGAACTATTAGCTTGGCCCTCTGGACTGATGTCCCAGGAGGCGGGGCCTCTGTCCATATGACTTCTTCCTCAGTTGTAACCGCTGCCCCCACATACCTGATACCATCTTTGATGGAGCTACTGCCATCTGTATACAATGTTACCTCGGCCCTTGACAAAGGGACATCTTTGAGGTCTGGTCTGATGCCTTGGAGATGGTTCAGGATGTTGAGACAATCGTGGAGAGGCTGATCCAGGTCTGGGTCTGGGAGCAGGGTGGCAGGGTTCAAAGGCACTGCTGTGGGTGTGTTGGATCCTGGGTGGGTTTAAGAGCAAAGCCTGATCATGAGTCAGCGAGCGTTAGGAAACCATCTATCAGGAGGATGTTTAAGGACCCCCTCAATAGCACGGGGGTGCTCACTATAAGAGTTTGCCCCAAAGTTAGCTTGTCTGGGTCTTTAGTAAAGCTGGTGCTGCAATTATGTGGCGGCAAGGAGGCCAACCAGTAGCCCCTGGATCCAGCTTTTTGGACAAGTAGGCTACGGGCTTTTACATGGCTCCAGGGTTTGCTACAGTACCCCTTCAGCCATTCCCTTCTCATCCACATACATGTGGAAGGGTTTAGTGACCTCTGGTAGATCTGATAGTGCCAGAGCAGGTGCATTCAGTAGAGCCGCCTTAATTTCATTGAGTGCCTTTTCCATCTGTGAGGTCCAGTTGAGGGGGAATCACCCCCCACCATGGCCTCATATAGAAGCTGAGGGATCAGCAAACCCAGGGATCCAGAGCTACATAACCCAGCAGACCCCAGGAATTCCTCACCTCTCAGCAGTTGCTGGGTCTGGTGATACTCAGGATGGCCTCTTTCCTTACTTTTGACAGCCCCCCTTGAGTATGTACCCCAAGTAAGTTTCCTCAGTCTGGCCAAATTGAGCCATCTTTACTGATACACGATACCCCAAGCCTCCCAAAGTTCTAAGCAGCCCTTTAGTGGCAGCTTTGCAGGCTTCCAAGGTGTCCACTGCTTTCAGGAGGTCATCCACATTAACTGGGGCGTGTTCCAGGCCGACTGGCAAGGGACCAAAATTCCCAGGTCTCTGAGGCGCTTAATATGGGGAGTGATCCCCTGCTTGGGGAATTTCTTGGATCCAATTTTGAAGCATGTCTCTATTGTGTCTTTGGTTTGGAGGGCCTGTAGACCATTTGTCAAGATGGATGTGGGCCCCCATCTTAGTTAATAAGTCTTTTCCAAACAGTGGGTGTGGGCAGTCAGGGATGACCATAAAAGAGTGGGTTACTCGGCCCTTTCCTATGTCCATTGATCTTCGAGTAGTCCATGAGTACTGGTTCATCCCTGTAGCCCCATGAGTCCTGATTCATCCCTGCAGATCAATTCTCTGGTGATTCCAGATTCGAGGGTATGTATGTCTCAAAAGCTTCTATCAGCCTTTCTAGGAATGCTCCTGGTGTTTCTTCAGGCCCCTGGCATATCTGACTAACTTTGGACAAATTTGTGGGCCACCTTGCAGCAGCCCAACCCCCCCCATTAGGTCTGGCAGTAGATGTTCAGCCCCTCCCTACCTTTCTCCTTGTTGGAATCCCAATAGGGTCACATCACAGGAAATCCGACATTTATGAGGTCTGCATTGGTGGGCGGTCTTCCATCTGGGTCTGGAACCAATTTCCAAGTCTCTGTTACAATCCGGTCCCTCTCCTCGTAGTGAAGAGGACCTGGAGCAGCTGGAAACAATCAGCCCGTATGGTCTGGTGAGTGAAAAGGGCAGAATCCGACAGGTCGACTAGCCCTGCAGAATTCTCAGAAAACTTAGAAATTTGTAATTTGGACTAGCTGCTGCCTGCCCTCAGCATCAGGTTAGCCCACAAAGGAGTCAGCCCCGACTGGCATCTCCTTCCTCCGAGAATGCGTGCATATGTGGGGGGGGCTCCTCCATCCTCCCCCTCTGCCCTCCAGGACCTCTCATCCTGGGGCACCTGGAGGTAAGGTGGTGGGACAGAAAAGAACTCCAACTCTGGAGAAGGAAAAACAGTACAGGGGTGCAGTAGGTGGTAGCCTGTCCCCCTCTCTCCTTTAAGGAAAATGACCCCGATCCCAACACAAACATTTTGTAGGGAATCATCAGCTTTGTTAATGAAGGAAACCACCGAGAATTAGCATAGCATGATCAAATCTCTTACCTCCTCTGGCCTACAACTCACTGTAGTCTTCAGTTCCTAGCTCTGCTCCTTTGCTTCAGCCGACATTCTTACTCAGACATTCAACCTTCTCTTTTCTTTCTCTTCTCTTCATTACTTTAGTTCCTGCATTTCTGACAACATGAAAACTTTTTATCAAAGTTCTTCCTGTGGTTTCTTTTAGTAGTCTCAAATATTGTATGCCTATAATACTTTAAACAAGAACAGAAATGTACAGATACTGTAACAGAAATAACTCCACATATAAACCTGCAGCAACAAGAAGCACCTGAGACTAGCAGTTTTTTCTCTTACCCTAACCAGTGATAATTTGTAACCAACCCCTCTAAATGATGGCAGATATTTATAACCCATTGGATCTGAATGAACAAAAACCACACTTTTTTGTGAAAACAAAAGCATAGTTTTTCCTGGGCAGTGTCAGAACAGGAAAGGGTGAACAGGCAGCAGGGACCTTGGTCCAGAGTGAAGAATTGGGCTCAGGAAGGAAGGGACAGGGTGTGCAGCAGCTCTTTGCATGGGCAGCTTGCAGGCAGAGTGCCTGCCTGGCAGTCAGTATCCTGCGCACACACACACACACACACACACACACACACGATTGTCAGCTTCCCCGTACGGGCCACCACAATGATCAGCTGCGGGTCTTCTGCCAAGTACCCAAAGTCCTGCCATGTCATTATCAAGCGTGTCCCCACCCCTCCAGACAGTAAGCTGCAAGTCAACAGCTTGGGTTTAAAAGTCCTTGGAATGGTCCAAAATAAGAGTCAAGGGAGGAAGCTGAGTTTGACGGACTCGTTCCGAAGAGAAGTAATGAGGTAACATTACCAACAGACAGAAAGACACGAAAATAACACTGACAGAAATGTACCAGTAGGGCACACAAAAAAGAAACCAGGAACCAGAACAGGCTAATGGCATGTCTCCCTGGGGAGTTACATTTTGCAACAGATGCAACCTGTGTTTCCCTTTCAACCAAAAGGGACCCTCTGTCCCAGTTCGGCCAGTGGGACCCAGTTGTCCCTACCAAGTGAATCAGAGATGTCTCCTGGCCCATGTGGCAGCGGTGCCTCTAGTGCGTCTGCCAGGCAATCCTTGGCCTCCAGATTCAGTTAGCTCGAGCCTCCAAGTGGGGGGGAAAACACAGAACAAGGAACAGCACAGACCAAGACAAAGAGCGCTCACTTCACTTACTGGCTGGCTGGGTTATCAGACACTCAACATGGTGGGGCTCTCTGGGGAGCTTCCCGCACAACACACCAATAGTTATGGTCTGAGAGAAGCCCCCAAAGAAGACCAACAGCCACGTATGCAATAATTCCAATGTTGGGGTGGCACTTGGCGACCCCAAAGAAGGTCACAAGCTCCTTTAAAGCAGAGTTGGGGAATTCCAGAGACGAGGGATTAATCTGGGGCTGATTGGTAGGAGGTCCTAATGGTTAGGGACTTTCTTTCCAGCAGCAGGGTAGGGAAAGCTATCCTTAGTTATCAGGAGACTGGGGGGGCACCTGCTGAGCCAGCAAAGGGGCTTTGGTGGCTTGCTAAGCCAGCAGAAGGCTGGTTTTTCTGAGATCTGTCTGTTTAGCTCTGTCCCATTATAGTGAACTGAAATAAGGCTTAGATTTCTGTCAGGCTTCTAGGAGAGCCTGGTCTGACCCCCTCAGCTCTCACCATCCACTCCTTAGAGGGGAAGAGTGGCCTTCCTTGGGAAGTCAACAAAGTCTGGCATACCAACTTAAGGCAAGACTAAGCCCTTCCCCCTGTATTGAGGCTGAGCAAGGTATCCCACCATAGGGAATAGGCTCCAAAAAGCCAGTTCGTACACCTGGGATAGGCCCTGGTGCCACTTCCAGCCCCCCCCAAAAAAAGATCAAGCCACATAACTGTCACCTACATTCAGAGAGTCTAGTTCACTGATCCCATTTTTTAATAACTTGCTGCTTGCCTGATTTTCCCACAGATTCCCATCTGTTCTTAAGACAGAATGGCATCTTTCTTTTCTGACTATGGCCTTATGTGGTACCTGGAAGAACTGAACAAGAAGGAATTCATGAAGTTCAAAGAGTTCCTCAAGGAGGACATCATGCAGTATGGGCTGAAACAGATTCCTTGGACTGAAGTGAAGAAGGCGTCTCGGGAAGACCTTGCCAACTTACTGGTCAAATATTACGAGGAGAAGAAAGCCTGGGATGTGACCTTCAGAATCTTCCAGAAGATCAATAGGAAGGATCTCAGTGAGCGGGCAGCAAGAGAGATTGCTGGTGAGTTGGTTTAAGCTGCTTTCTGGTGAGGATGATGACACAGTTTTGATGACTTGACTCTTCCTCCTCATACCCATCTACCATGTTCCTCATACCCATCATCTACCATGTTCCTCATACCCATC
>LOJH01028266.1:0-17792 GCA_001685095.1 Ellobius talpinus
GGAGGAGGGGAGGTGGAAATTTTTAATATTTAAATAAATTATAAAAAAATAAAAATAAATAAAAAATATACATAATGGAATTCTTTTCGGCTGTAAAGAACAATAAAATCATGTGTTTTGCAGGAAAATGGATAGAACTAGAAAATATACTAAGGTAACCCAGACCCTGAAAGACAAACACCACGTTCTCTCTATTTGGAGCAAGGAAGGGAAGAAGTGATGTAATTATGTTATAATTTAAAAGAATAAAAATGTTATGTAATTTATATTTAGTGAAGTTACACCATTTGGAGTGATAATGTTCTCACCATTTCAAGAGCTATAGACTCGTTAACAAAACCCCACTTCCAGGTATAGAAAACCTTCCTTAAAATTGTCTGGCAAGGGAGTCCAAGAAATCCCCAAGCAATATATGCCAGTGTCTTTGCCCTTGGTTACCTCACAGGACTTTAACGTAAGATACAGAGTCCAACATATTGGACTCTGGACTTAGAGGTATCAAAACTTTCACCCTGAGGACTAGCTCTCAAGTATTCATTGGTGCTATGCAAGCTGCCAATGGAGAAAAGCAATCAGTATCCCTGATCAGCTGTAAACTTGTGAACCACAACAATGTCCAGTCTGGCAAGATATCTCTAAAGGAGATAGCTGTCTAATTTGATGTAAGACCCACTCAATAGGAGAGAATTTATATTTCTTACTATAGAACCAGACACCTGAACATTACTCTTGAGGTCACTGACCCTAGAAAAGAACCAAGGGTTTACTGCCATAGAGGCAGTAGAACCTGGAAGAACAGACCCAAGAAACAAGGTAGACTAAAGTCTCATGAAATAGTCAGCTTTATCCGGAACATCATACAATTTATAATGAGGGTTAAGAAGAATCACATAAGCAAGCTGCACATGGCACTAACATGTTTTTCCATAGAGGTACATAAAGGATAGATAGTTTATATATCAGTGATTTTCAATCTTCTTGATACTGTGAACCTCTTAATACAGTTCTTCATGTTGTGATGACCCCTAACCATAAAATTATTTTTCGCTATCTCATAACTCAAATTTTGCTACTCTTATAAATTGTAATGAAATATCTGATATGCAACCTCCTAAGAAAGTGTCATTCGTCTCCCAAAGGGGCAGTGAGACACAGATTGAGAAACACTGGTTTGAACATTTAATTATATAACGTCAGCAAACAATAAGGAGTGATTTCAAGTAAATTCATTTCTGTCCACTACACCTGCAGGGAGCATCAAAACACATTCAAAGAATAATTCTGTGTTAAAGAAACTGAGGTCACAAGACACTCATCTTGTTACCTTCGAGTTTTCTCACAAGCACTCAAAGTTCTTCCAGTACTCCATTCTTGGGCATAGCCTACTTTATAAACGAATATAACCTCTAACTTCATTCTAAATACTAACCTTTATACCCACAGAAAAAGGTATTCTCATGTTATATTTCTCTCCTGATGACAGAGAGATGAGAACAGAAATCCACAACTGGTCAAAAAAAGAGAAAAACTGACCACAGGATGTCCCTACTACAACCGATACATCTACAACAAACCCTTATATGTCAGACTCTGATAACTCTGTGAAAGTAGGGACAGAAAGATTGTCTCAGAAAGTCAAATGAAAGCAACAGAGTAACAGAGAGCATACTCCACTATCCTCCACACGCGTCACACACATGCCACATCATAGACACACCCACACACCCACACACACAGGACAGGAATGGTATAAAGAAGAGAAAGGAAATGCATTCAATGAGCACATTCAAAAGAGAGCCATAGAAGGTACTCACTGACTCTAAGTTAATAGGAAGATAGTATAAGACATGGAAAGCTAACATCACGTTTGGATTTAAGTAGAGGAGTAATGAGGTGACTTTGTCTTCATCAAGCTGAGGACTGCTTGGCCATCATCACAGGTCTGGAGTTATAAAAAAAGTTTGAAAAATTCTTTATTATTTTAGGGGAATCTGATTCCCATAAGATGGCAAGGCCTGTCCCAGGATATAGCTTCACCATTGCTCCTCATTTGAGGAGAGATGTTTCCAGCCAGGCTTGTTATTGTTGGGCATAGTTTCAATCCCTTTTAATAAAGATTTTTATCAGTGAGACTTGTTCTTAGATGCCAAGATGACTGCAGAAGACAGATGAGTCCAGAGAAAGTTTAAACAGGAAGATGTGAAGACAAAGGAGAAAAATAGAGTTACCTAGGTCATGGAGAAGGGTCTCCCCTTCTTCTATCTAGAACCTCCTTTGATAAGAAGGAATAATGGAAGTTCTTACTTCGATTCTTTACTACAGAAATTTTACTATGGGAATAGGCAAGCCACAGTCCAAGACAGGCCTCATGCTATTGCCCCATGTTTTTTGTTGTTGCTGATTTTGTTTTCTTTGTTTGTTTGTTTGTTTTGTGTGTGTGGTTTTCTATTTGGTTTGTTGGGTTTTGTGGGTGGAATGATTTTTGAAAAGGGATGAAACATGAAGTTGTTTGGGTAGGGAGGAGGCAAATATCTAGGAAGAGAAAGAAAATGTTCAAACTATACTGTATGAAAAACTGAAAAACAAACAAAAAGGCCCCAAACCCAGAAGTAAATAAATTTGTACCTCATGAGCTGGTTATTACTCTGGTAACATCATGACTGTTCACCTCCTTTTCCATTCTTTGACATAGAACTAAACATGATTTAGTTGTACTTCTTTTAAACAGTTTTTCATGATGATACTTGTTACATGGAAATATTAAATTGCTACCCTAATTTTCCTGACTAAACTGAGTTTTTGGGTCTTCCATATATGCCAAATCTAGCTGCACTTTGCTCAGCTGAACATTCCCAGACACCACCTATCTCATTGCCTCTTTAGTAGTTACATCACCACTCAATCCCAGCAGCTTCCTGCACATCTTCTTCTTTGATATTCTAGAAGGATTAGCGCTTCCAAAGATAATTTCTCAATAGGAAACACAATTTTTTTTCACTCCATGAAGTTTTCCGCATACACTCTTTCTTTCTTAACATCTGTTCATTACTAACTGAGCAATAGCTTTGTTCTTTTTAATATGTATTTGTTTAAGTTTTTGAATTTTCATAATGTTTTTACTCTGAATACCCCAAAGAAATCCTTTATTTTCATGGCATGTAAGAACATATAACCAGATACAAACTCTTCAAATTCATATTTTTTTTTAAAAGTGTAGAATAAGTTTCTGCTTAGGACCACTTGGCAATGGAAGTTAGCTACAGAAATCAGACAAGGAAGAAGACAACTAGATTCAAAGTGGAGCCAGTCTCCAACTTTCAAACTTTCAAAGATCTGACCATAATGACCTGAGATGTTCAAATACATAAGACTATGTCAGACATTTAACAAAGCATAACAATGAATAACAAGGCACCAGCCTCTGTGAGTACTCTCTTTGTGGAGAATCATATGGTTATGGTGATTTTCTTCAATCAGACAAGGATAAGCTATCCCATCCTCTGGATGCTAGACATACAAAATGAGGCCTACCAAGGAGACAGGACATTCTCTAGTGTTCAGTGGAATTATAACCTAGGTTCCCAAAGCAGCAGTGGAAAACAAACTAACTTGGTACTTCTGAGACTTGGATAGATTTCAAAGCCTAGTAAGAAGCCATAGCTCTTATCCTCACTCAGAGATAGTGGGGGCTTGTTCTCTAATTGCCACATTATTGCTGTAGATCTGAGGTCCTGGGGAATGTGTCCTGTGTCCTGGGGCAAATATCAGGGACTCATGGTTAGAAATAGGAAAAAAAAGTCTCAGTTCATTGAAAAGGAGAAAAACACTCTTGAGAATAGGATTTGGAAAGAGGCAAGGAAAAGCACTCGATAAGAATTGGGCCTCTAGGGGCATGACCCCTTATAGGACATTTTACATAGCACCACCTCTTCCAATTCTATGTACAGTGGACTGACTTATCTTACACATGCTCTGTTTACCTGGTGAAGCCTAGGTTGGGAAGGGCTTCTAGTCTTTCTCAACCAATGAGCTTCTTCTACATTAATCCTGATGCTTCAGCATCCAGCTTCTAGTCGCCTGTCAGAGACAACTGTAGCTGAGTTAGAAACTTGTACTACTGCCTACATATGGCTTCAAAGAGGCAGTATCCCATCATCCCTCAACTGTGGGTGAATAAAAATGAGCAAATGGAAACAAAAGACTTAATAGCTAGTGATTCAACAAATAATACACCAATTACCTATATTTGAACTGAAAATTACTAGTAACAACAAAATGCAGGAGTACTAAAACTGAATGAAGAAAAGACAACTATAATGATAGATTGTAAGAAATATCTCACAAAATTGAAGTAGAAGCTGTTGAAATCATTTATGAAAGCAATTGCCCCCATTCTTAAAGCAAAGAATACAGGGCCAACAATAAAATACAAAGACTGATAAAAAAGAAAGAAATGAATATTTTAAAATATAAAAATAAACTAAAATGAATGCAACCATATATCCAGCCAGGTGGTGGTGGCTCATGCCTTTATTCCCTCCCTGTACTCGGGAGGCAGAAGAAGACAGTTCTGTATGAGTTTGAGGCCAGCCTGGATGAAGAGAGAGTTCCAGGTTAGGCTCCAAAAAGATACAGAGAAGCCCTGTCTTAAAGAAAAAAAACAAAAAACAAAAAACAAACAAACAAAAAAACCCTCTTTCGGTTAACATCTCCACATGAAAAAAGAAAGTAAAGTGGGAAAACCCACTGAGTTAAAGTCGAGTTCTCTTGAAATTTCTGTGCTAGGAGGCTTGGTTCTAGAAAGTGACATGGTCATTACAAGAACCATGCTGGAAAAAATTGTGACTTTCTGAATAAACCTGATGAATGACAATGACCTTGTCTCAAATTCCAAACCTTCTACCCAGCAAAGCGAGAAAGTGCTGAGTGAAGAGATAGCCAATAGAATGGCAGAAATTCCTAGAGTCAAGAGACAAGTCTAGCACAGGAGAAAACCTTTCCCAGATAGTCATCTGATAGGCAATTAATATACAGAATATTTAAAGAGCTTAATTGTATGAAAATGTCTTTATTAATCATGTAGCATAGCATACATGAAAGAGTTATGTTTTCTTAATTTTTTAGAAGATATCATAAAATATTTAGTCACATAACCAAAACTGGAACAACAAACATAAGAAAATGATCTCTAGATTCAACTTAATAAAGACAAAACCCACTAAACTACTTAGTAAAGAGGAAATTAAAGAGAATAATATCTTTATTATATGCAGTTTTCTTAAGGCTTTACAAAAAAGAATCAATCCTGTGCAATTTTATTACATATGTCCCTATACTAAGCTACTAAATTCATTCTCCACAAGTCAGCCATTTTTACCTGAGATGCTTTCTTTAATTATTTCATTTACTTTGATATTATGATATAATATAATTATGTCATTTTCCCCTTTCCTTTCCTCCCTCCAGAAAGATTGAACCACGAAAAGCTACTGAAACAGGACCACCAAGAAAGTCTTCACATGTTCATGGGGTTTATTTCTCATTCATACTTTACATAATCTAACCAATAAATGAAAATGGTCAAGTAAATTGAGAAGTTGACTTTTAAAAATAAGAATTTCAAGGTAGTGAGATCACTCAGCAGATAAAAGCACATTTACCAACACTGATGACTTGAGCTCTGAGTTCAGTCCTTGGACCTATATCTGTATAAAGACAGATAGAACTGACTCCTGAGAGTTGTCTTCTGACTGCATGTGTGGTCTCTCTTTCTCTCTCTCTGTCTCTTTCTCTCTTGCTCTTTCTCACTCTGTGTGTGTGTCTCTTTCACATACACAGAATAAGTACATAATTAAAGTAAAAGTATTTAAAATTCAAATATCAATACATGCATAATTAAATGATCAATGGCTTTGCAAAAGGAAAAAAAATAGTACCATGAGAATGCATGTTACCCTCTCAGAATGGCAATTACCTGAGAACAAGAACAACAAATATTGTCAAGGATTCTGGGGAAAAGATTCCTTTATGTGCTGCTGATATTAATATAACTAGTTCTGTCACTCTGAAAATTAGAATAGAGGTACATCAAAACCTAAGAGTGGACTTATCATATAACTCAGTTATATCACTCCATGTTATTTAAACAATGGAATCAAAATCAGCATACAATACACATACTTCATGACCATGTCTATTGTGATACTAATCAATGCCAATTATTGATAAATGCATTTCAGTGGATAAATTAACAAGGAATATGTAACATAAACAGTGGAGTTTTATTCAGCCAAAAAGAGGAATGAGCTTTTTATTATTTCAGAGAAATTAATGAAGGTAGAGATCACCAAGTTAGTAAAGTAAGCTAGCAAGACAAATATCATTTCCTTTCTCAACACATGTAATAATAATGAAGGATATGAAACCTTAAGGGAAATTTATTGGGGAAGAGAAAGAAAACAAATGGTAAGGGAAATCTAGAGAAAGAGAGAGCAATAGAAAATGAGTATGAACAAAGTACATGATGTGAATATATGAAAATCTAATAAAACCCAACATGTTGCAGAAAGAAATGCTGATAAAAATAGAAAACAACAGATGAAGAACTATTGAAATTGCTGGAGATTCTCCGTTTTATCCGAGTGTATAAAACACACACATAAAATATCACAATGAATCTCATTATTTGACACAACATGTTGGTAAGAAACAAAACAACTTATAAAATATGCTATGATAAATATATTTTATACCAAAACAGCTTCATAATTATTTAAATGAACCTCATTAAAGACATCCATTCTTCACAAACTTATTATTTCAGAAGAAGAAAAAACACCGGAAAGGCATTGTTTGTTTTATTATAAACAACAGTCTAAAAATTGGCTTCAAGTCATCTACTGGTGGAGTGAATAGAAGTCACATGTGCTGTTATCTGATCACAAAACTGTCCACGTGATTTGTTTTACAGAACTTTCACATTTAAACAAAGAACAGTTTTACATGAACAGAAGGCAATGCATGGTAAACAGAATTCCATGTTAAATTCACAAAGGACATAATTCATTCAGTGTTAATGAGTTAGAGTAAATTCAATAAGATAATTTTCTTTCAAGTTATTTAAACATACTTTCTTTAGAGTGGACAATACTGTATACAATTATTGGCATAATATTATGTAGTAGGACTCCTATCTGTACTTCAAAGTTGAGATCAATGTTGGAAGGAAAGAATATCCCCAACTCTAATGAGTTCATATTCAGTCCCAATCAGTGTGACACGCAGTGCATGGTAGCAACCACTAGACTCAGTGAAACATCTAATATTTATCTCACTGAAAAATAGAATAGTTGTCCTAGGTTGGGAATAGTGTAGGGCACAAGAGGTAGGAAGAGTCTATTTAATTGGTACAAGATGTATTTGGATAGGAGGAATACCTTCTAAAATTCCATGCTGTAATATAGTAACTAAAAGATCCTGAATGCTCCCAGCACAATGAAAATTATATATACATACCTACATACACATATAATTATATATAAACACTCATATGTATGTATTTATGTATGTATATATTAGGTAGCAGAAATACAAATTACATCTTTGTAAACTATGAACTGTATACATGCGTTTAAATACCATATAATACTCAAAATCTTTGTCAGAGTATTAGCATTGGTTGAAAATATTTAAAAGCAATTGATCTCATAAAATATTTTTCTTTTTTTCTGAATATGCCTGCATTTATTTTACATATGCTTATATATCCCAATCCAAAAGGGGTAGAAGAAGGCAAAAGAGTGCTTTAACATGACACAAAGGACAGAATAATTGCTTGCTTTAATACTTGAAATATCAAGCAACTATATCCTTTAGTTAAGTATTCTCTTGTTTAGTCAGGACATGTAACAAACACATCCTAGACCAAGCATTCTGTAGGTGGCCACAAGATTTTTCTTTGAAAACACATTTAATCCACCAAGTGATACAAATCACTGTGAGGGAACATTCGTGGATTCCCAGATGTCACTGTGAACAGCCGTCTTTAACTCTATTCTGAAAGATGTTTAAATGGAATTGTTTAAATTATAACATGTAAGTAACTACTGTGTAAATCCTAAATATCCTTCTCATACATACACTTTGATAATGGTACCCACTTGAAAAATAAAAAAATAAACAATCACCTAAATAAATATACTAGAAGTCATATTCTGGTACTGTAAAGTAAACAGAGAAAAGAGATATCAGGAAATACATGTTTGATGTAAAATGTTAATTGGTAAGTTGATTATAGATGTGAAAGAAACTATTATCCTTTATCTATAGTAATGTATAAAAACTTTACATTTTTATAGTTAAAACTGAGAAAGAAAAATTGTAAATTAATTTTCCTTTTATATTTGTTAACTTTTCAGATTCTCAGGATTTACTTTTCATGGGTGTCAAATCTTAAGGAACAAGTTTTTGAGGTATGACAGCATTGTCAAACATTATAGAAGGTAGAGAGGCATTTCTGCCTCTGAATGTTAAGATAAACCCTGAAAGAAACATAATTGAGCTGACCATTAAAACCAGAAAAGATCTGACAGATCGGAAGTCTGTTGTTTTGTTTTTATGCTTGGGATGAGCACAGTTCCTAAGTGAGCTATATTAATAATGACACTATTTTTCAGAATCTAAAATAATAGAAAATGAACGTATACAAATAGATGACATCCAAATCCATCTGTCATATAGAGAAGTAAAATGATGATAGTAACTCTTCTCTAGAGATGTCAATACCTGCTGACAAATCAACAGAGATTCCTAAGGTATCTTCTTAATGAATTAAAAAAAAACACCCAGCGAACTAGCAATTGTCACAAAAGATTAAATATATTTTCCTTGCTGTTTGAGGGATGGTAATCTCTCAAAAGAACACAGTCATGCAGAGACAGAGAGATGTCTCAGCAGGTAACATATTCTGATTTTACAAAGAAATCAAGCTCTGTTTCCTGCATGTACATGGGCAGCTCACAACCAACTTCAATAGGAAACCTATGCCTCTGGGCTCCACAAACACATACGCCAACATGCACACAAATGTGTGTGCATGCTCACACACACATACACACACAGATTTTTACAGTAAAAATAAGTCTTAAACAATTAAAAATCAAAGAAAAAATAATCATCAGATGACAAAAACAATATAACATTTATAGGAGAAATGAATATAATACTGTTCCCAAAATGTTTAATATTTAATGTGGTTTTGTTTAAATTTTTGACAACAGACTATATTAATTGATATAATGGCACTGCATTCATAAGTTCACAAGGCTATGTGTTCTTCTACTAGTCTGTTTTTGAGGAGTTAAATTAAAAATTATTGCTTAATATTGAATGAAAATGATTTGAGTAATTTTCTCTGTTCAGCACATAAAAAGTTATCCAAATGCTTGTGGAGATTGCTAAATGTATGTAGATTTATTATATAATAGCTGGTCTTTTGCTAATAACTATGTATTGCTGTGAAATCCAGAGGTCATCACACCATCATTGATATTAAAAAATATATTTTGGGATGAATATAGAAGTCTTTTAAGGAAAAAAAGCACTGTAGTGATAGACAGACCAGTATCTACATGTCAGTCCCTAGTTTGCTTCTCTGTTGCTGTCATAAACATCATGACTTTAAAAAAAAAATCAAGGGAGAGAAAGGGTTTATTTTAGTTCACAGGCTTATAGCATACTAAGAAAGAAAGGATCAGGACTGGTTTAGAGCTCAAGGCAGGAGTCAGGAAGCAAGAACTGTTAATAGTTGCACTATGATACCTTCTCATAAAAAACCGGTGGCCACATAGGGTGATTTTTCCTTGATGAAGAATCACCAGCATATGGATGGATTGTGTTCACTGTGCCGCACTCATACTATTTTTCTGCGAACTCATCACCGTTGTTTGCCATTTACCAGATTAGTGTGGTTATGTTCCCTTGTTTGCCTCACAATGAGCACTATAGAACAGGAATTGTGAACGTATCCTAGAAAATGATGCTAGGTGTGCTTATTTGTTCAATTCTGTTGTGTATGCGTGAAACAAATATGTATAAACACACGGGCTGCCACATTAGGAAAGGACAAATGGAAGAAAAACTTTTTTTTGGCCTATCAAATTACTAGCTGAAAAATAATACGATGTGTCCCTGGAGGCACTGACCAAGTTAGCACCAAGATCGAAATGAAATTTGACATTTCCTGCATGCAGTTTGCCTCTGTGGATGGAACAAAGCACAAGGACTCCTCGGAAAAGAAAACACCTTCCTGTAAGTTCCGCTCAGATGGTACTCCAAGTGAACTGTGTTTTTAATATGACTGAGTTACTAAAGAGACTCTTGGTACACAGGATGCTACTAATGAATTTTCCCAGTACTCTGTGACTGTTAGCAATTCCCTACTGTAGAACTTCTTCAGTCCTCACATCCAAGCCATCTAATCTAGGGAAGTGAGCATCTCTTCACTTTACAGAGCATCAAAGCACTCTACTTCCTTTCTGGAATTCCGATGATTAGAGGATGACTTTGTCACTCTTCCTTTGCTGTGAATAGACACCGCGCCCAAGGTGGCTCTCTACAAGAAAGCATTTCATTAGGAGTTTACTCACAGCTTCAGAGGTTTAATCCATTATCATCATGACAGGAAGCTTGGCAGAATGTAGACAGCAGCTGGTGCGGTAGCTGAGAGCTATATGCTCTTCCAGAGGCAGAGAGGGGGAAATTGAAACATGCTCAGCCTGGCACTGGCTTTTGAAACCACAAAGCCCATCTCCATTGACACATTTCTCCAACATGTTCACATTTATTCCAACAAGGACACACCTCCTAATCCTCCTAAAATTGTGCCATAACCTGATGACTAAGAATTGGAATATATGAGCCTGCAGGGGCCATTCATATTCCAACTGCCCACATTCCAATCCTGGCCCCCACAGTCTTGCAGTTATATAATGCAAAAAACACAGTAAACCCAACTTCAAAAGTCCCCATAGTCTAATACAGTCTCAATGCTGTTTCAGATTCCACAGTTTAAAGTCTCTTCAGAGACTTGTGGCACTCTCTCAACTGTAACCCCCTGTAAAATCAAAATAAAAAAAAACAGGTCACATACTTCCAACATACATACCAATTGCATTACCATTGCAAAAGTGGGAAAATGGAGCATAGTAAGGAATAGTGGGCCGAGGCACGACCAGAAGCCAGCATGGTAAACTACAAATGCTGCATCTCCATGTCCAATGTCAAAGCATTCTTCAGATGCTGGGTGGTGGTGGCTCATTCCTTTAATCCCAGCACTCACGAGTCATAGGCAGGCATAGGCAGGTGGATCTCTATGAGTTCGAGGCCAGCCTGGTCAACAAAAGCTACTTCCAGGACAGGTTCCAAACTACAGAGAAACCTTGTTAAGAATGCCCCCCCCCCAAAAAAACACTCTTCAGATCTCCATTTCTTCCCAGATTGCTGACTGCAACATATTTAGCTCTCTCAGACTGGTTACACATCAGGTCTTCAGCTCTTCCTGACTGATATGTCATGACTCTGGCTTCTTGAACATCTTGGTTTCTCCAAAGAAATCAAAACCATGTAGCCAAGGCTATGAAGTTCTGCTGTTTGATGGAGCTAGAGCAGGGCTCCTTTGTTCAATTAAATTCGTATCAATTTTTGTTGATGGTTTATTTTACTGCTTAAGTTTTTGCTTAATTCCTTTTACAAGTTGGAAGCTTAGATGGGTGGAGTCTTTTTCTGAGGTCACCACTCTCTTTATTCCATTTACCATCAAGCTATTTTTTAAACATTTTATCTCCTGGGGCACTGGGATTAACTCTTTTATACAACCTAGCTCTTCTTTTCCCCCAAAACTGTACATTTTATCCTTGCTCCTTTGCATTGTAGATCTTCATAAGTGTGACCAGTAGTAACCATGTGACATGGTCAATTCTAGGTAGGCTGTCTTGAAATCTCTGACAAGGCTTCACATAGCAACTGAAGGAAACAGATGCAGAGACCCACAGTCAACTATTAGGCAGGACTCAGGGAATCCTGTGGAAGAGGGGCAGGAAGAATTAAGGGAATGAGTGGTGCCAACACACACCGCAAGAAAATTTACAGATCAACTAACCTAGATTCATAGGAGCTCACAGAGACTGAACTACCAACTAGAGAATTTGCATGGAACTGATCTAGGCCCTCTGCACATAGGTTGCAGTTGTGTAGTTTGGTCTTCTTGTGGGTCCCATCCCTAACAGAGGGAACAAGAGCTGTCTCTGACTGACTCTGTTATCTGCTTTTGGTATCATTTCCTCCTGCTGGGTTGCCTAGTCCACCCTTAATAGCAGAAAAGGTACCTAGTCTTACTGCAAGTTGATATTCCATGGTGGGCTGATAGAGAAAGGAAGAGTGGATGGTGGAGGGGGAGTTGAGGGGAGAGACTGGGAAGAGATAAGGGAGGGAAAACTGATAGGATTAGAAAAAATAATTAATTTAAAAAAAGAAATCTCCTCTGCAAAATCCATTTATCCAAAACTGCAATTTTGTCTCTGACATTTTTTTAGGGCAAGGGCAGAAATCAGTCACATTCTTTGCTCAAATATCACAAGAATGGTCTTTAGGCCACTTACTAGCATTCTTGTCTGAAACATCTTGAGCTGGGCCATTATAATATACATGACCTTCAGCACTACTATGTTCTATGACCCTATTAGAATAACCCATTAAACTGTGCTTAAAGTGTGCAACGGATTTTCTAGTCAAAAGTAGCAATGTCTTCACATTCCTCTAACAAACCTTATGGTCAGGCCTGTCACAACAATATCTAAATCTCTAGTACCAACTCCTGTCTTAGTCACTGTTTTATTGCTGTGAAGAGACACCATGTCTGAGGCAGCTCATAAAAAAGAAAAAAATTTCTTTAGGGATTGCTTATAGTTTCAGAGGTTTTGTGTATTGTCATCATGGCAGGAAGCATTGCAGCATGCAGTCAGTCACTAGAACAGCAGCTGAGAGCTATATCCTGACCTATAGGCAGGGAAAAGGACAACAAGACATACATGCCCTGGTGCTAACTTTTGAACCATCAAAGCCCACATCGGTGACATACTTTCTCTTACAAGGTCACGGCTCCTAATCCTTCTGCTCCTTCTCAAAGAATGCCACTCTCTGATGGCTAAAAATATAAGAGCCTATGTTGGTTATTCTTATTCAAACCACCACAGAGGATATCAGGGTCAATCAATGAATATCAGAGCCCACCGGGCATTTCTGAAGGTCGTCTCTGTTATTTTATCTCTGAGAAAAATGCAGAGAGGAAATACAGTTGCAGAAGCAGCAGGAAAGTTTGTAAAGTAAAGATAGAGTTCCAGCTTTGGATGTAGCTCAGCTGGAAGAGTACCTATTAGCACCAGAGGCTGTATAAAACCATAAGGAAAAAATGTTTCTGGATATAGCAGGTAGCTGCAGATATGAACTCACGGCAGGTATGACAGCATGCAAGCAACCTGTGAAAGCTCAAGCCAGAAAAATTCCAAGATGGAGAGGAAAGCAGGCATGATGTCCAAACCTCACTGAGAAGTTGTGGAAAAGTGACAGTTGCTGGTAGAAAGACAGTTTGCTTTAAGGGTATCGACCTAGGTAGGGTGTCGGAACAACAGAAGGCCACAATTCAAGATTATGTAAGCAGCACATATTAGTCTTGATGGGGCTAAAAAGGAAAAGAGGAGAAAAAGTTTGGTGGGCGCTAAGGGGGGTAGATCTGGGCAGAGCTAGGAGAGGGGGTTAAATACGACTTAAATATTGGTCATGAAACTCTCAAAGAACTAATAAAAATTAGAAAAATTAAACAAAATCTGAAGAGATCAGTAAAAAAGCAACAATATTAAATAAAAATTTTATTAATGAAAAATCTAGGAACTACTGGCTTCAACATCCAACCCTATCCCCCATTTGAAGAATAAATACCAGGCCTTTCAAAATTTTTGAAAAATGAAGGAAGACAAAATGTTTGCAAGCTCTCTTTAGATAGCCAATATTATCCCAGCCAGAAAGAACATGCTTAATTTTTAGTTTTCATGCCTGGCATGATAATTATTATTAATTACAGTGAACTTCACATTATGGTTTTGATAAGATAAATCTCAAATGCTCCACGACAAAAACATGTCAAGCACTTAATGTGATAAATAGGATAATTAACTTTCTTTAATCACTATACATTGTTTTAAAAGTCAACACATTATTTCATATATCATATATAAAGGCTAGCTGGTATGTGTGAGAATTTTGGAATATTAATAAAGAAATATAAAGGAACTTGAGGTTGAAAGCTGCATTAAAATTTTCTCGGTGTCTCGGAATATTTGATTATAATAATTTACTATTACTATAAACATCTACTTCAGCTGTTCTATTTCATGAATATGAGTTCCTCACACCCAAGTCTGGTATCCTATATGATAAACATGAGCCCTCAGCACGAGGTAGGTCTCAGTCCAAAACTGAGGCTGTAGTCCTGAAAAACCTGGATAGTAAAAAGCCAAAAGAAGCTCACAAGTCTCAATTAGGTCCATGTCTTGCAAAAACAAAGAAGTAAGCAAGTGGGGAACCCATTGTCCAGTCCTACCAGGGAGGCACATTGGCAATCCTCACTCTCCCTCTTCAGCACGCTCCTTCTATAGCCTATCCCCATTCCCAAGTGTCAGTTCATCATACTGAGAAACACATTCTAACCAGAACTCCTAGTGAACACACCTGATAGGTGTGTTTTCAGAAGTATTCCTTACCAGGCAACACACAGTGACCCTAAGAACCAAAGAGGGCAACCAAAACCAATTAAATAAATACCTACCCAACAAAGACAAGACCAGATATCAGCCCCTAGAATTACAATCATTTCAAACTCAGATACTTAGATGCCAGCATACAAACACAATCAATAACAGTGAGCAAAATATGTCTCTACTAGAGTATAGCAAGCCAACTACCATGTTAATTGAGAAAGGTAATATACCCTACCTGAATAAGTCAAGGACTTCAAAATAGCCTTTATAGATGTGTTAAAGGTACAGAAAGAGGATATGGATAAATCCATTAATGCAATTTATGAAAGTACAAACCAACAGTGAAATTGGGGGAAAAAAGTCCAGACAAGAAAGATCAAGGGAATATGGAGCACAATAAAAGGTCAAATCAATAAGTGATAGGAACAGAAGAAAGAGAAGAAATTCAGGACAAAGACAAAGAAAATAATTTCAACAAAATCATAGAAGAAAATTTATTTACCCAAAGAAGGAGATATCATCAAGATCAAAAAAGCAAACAGAACACCAAATAGACTGAACCAAACGAAGGAAGTCTCCTTGGCATGTAATAATTAAAATACTATACATACTGAGCAAATAAAGAATATTAAAAGCTTCAAAGGAAAAAAAGCCAAGAAACATATATAGGTGGAGCTATCAGCATAACGTCTGACTTCTAAGAAAGATTCTAAAAGCCAGAAGGGCCTGAACAGAGGTTCTCCAGTCTCTAATCGCACAGATGCCAGTCCATACTATTATACCCAGCAAAACTTTCAATCACAGTAGATGGAGAAAATTAAACATTCCACAATAAAGACAAACTTAAGCAAAGTGATACTTATCTACAAATCAGTCCTACAGAAGGTGCTAGAAGGGAAACTCCAACCTAAAGAGGTTAACCTCATCCAATAAAATACAACAAAGCACACAGAAACACACATACATATTCACCACACCTACCTCAACAAAAATTAAATAATGAGAACAAAGCAACACCACTCATTGGTGTCTCTCAATATCAGTGTTCTGAAAGACACAGATTAGCAGAATTGATGTGCAAGAGGGATCAGTCCTTCTGCTGCATCTAAAATCATACCTTAACATAAGGACAGATATCACCTCAGGGAAAAGGATGCAAAATATATCCCAAACAAATGGATGAAAGAAGCAGGCTGCTGTAGCATTTTAACACTTGACAAAATAGGCTTCAACCAAAACTAATCATATGAAATGGGGAAAAACACTATATTCTCATCAAATGAATAATCATATGCACAAAAAAACAAGGGCAACCTAGTTCATAGAAGAAAGACTACTACAGCCAGGCATGGTGGCACATGTCTTTAATCCCTGTACTTGAAAAGCAGAGGCAGGCAGAGCTCTGTGAATTTGAGGTCAGCCTGGTCTACAGAGTGAGTTACAGGATGGACAGGAGTACACAGAGAAACTGTGTCTCGAAAAGCCAAAAGTGGGAGCGGAAAAAAAGACTATTACAGTTTAAATCACATATTGACTCTAGCACATGGATAGTGGGAGATTTTAATACCCCACTGTTGCCAATAAACAGACAAAACCTAAACAGAGAAATTTTAGGGTTAACCTACATCATAAATGAAATGGACCTAATAGATATTTACAGAACATTCACTCAAACACAAATGAATATAACTTCTCATCACCTCATGTACTTACTCTAAAACTGGCCATGTACTTGGATACAAAGCAAGTCTCAACAGATACAAGCAAATTGAAATAACACCCTGCATCCTATTTTATCAACATGAATTAAAGCTTGGTACCAACAACAAAGCAACAGAAATCTTACAAACTTGTGGAAACTGAACAACTCACTACTGAATGAAAACTTGGCCAAGACAGACATTAAGAAAGAAATTACAGACTTTCTAGAACTGAATGAAAATTAAAACACAATATACCCAAATCGTTGGTACACAATGTTGGTGTTTATAAGAGGCAAGTTTATAACATTAAGTGCCTATTTAAAAAACTTCCCAATCCCAGATTAGGAAGTGAACAGCAGACCTTAATCACAAAAAGATATACCTTCTTCTCAGCACCTCATGGAGCTTTCTCTAAAATTGATCACATATTCAGAGACAAAGGAAGTCTCAGCAGACATAAGAAAACTGAAATAACTCCTTGAATCCTATCTGACCACCATAGATTAAAGTTTTATACACCCGTTCATAATAAAAGTACTGGAGCTATTAGGGATACAAGAGATATATCAAAATAGTAGAAGTGGGTTACAACAAACTCATAGCCAACATTAACTTAAAAGGAGAGAAATTCAAATAAATTTTTCTAAAGTCAGAAGCAAGACAAGGTTGTCAACTCTCTTTTTTTTCTATTTAATACCTGTACTTGAGCACTAAGACAGCTGAAAAAGATCAAGAAGATCCAATTCAAATTGGAAAGGAAAAAGTCGAAGTATCTTTATTTGCATATGATTTGTTAGTATATATAAGTGTCCCTCAAAATTCCACAGGGAAACTCGTATAGCTGGTAAACACTTTAACAATGTACCAAGATATAAAATTTCCTCACACAAATCAGTAGCCCTCCTATATACAAATGACAAATGGAGTGAGAAATAAATCAAGGAAACAACAGCTGCCAAAATAGCCTCAAAATATAAAATATCTTGGGATAGACCTAACCAAGCAAATGAAAAATGTGTATGATAAAAAACCTTTAATATACTGAAGAAAGAAATGGAAGAATATGGTGGTATCTTGCATTCTCATGGATCAGTAACATTAATATAATGAAAATGGCCATTCTACCAAAGTAATCGACAAATTCTATACAATCCCCATGAAAATTCCAATACAATTGTTTACATATCTTGAAAGCACAATTCTTATCTTCACATGGGAAGTAGTTTACAACATATGGGCAAAGGAGACCACTTCCTATGTAGATCCCCAGCAGCACAGA